>JARFOD010139537.1:0-13201 GCA_031763545.1 Mopalia muscosa
AACAAAAACACTCACTGATTGATTATTGTTTATGAAGCAGAACAAATACAACATACTTGCACTCAGTTAGATTCGCCAGATATTAACGATAATAATCCCAGTTCTGCCAGATTTTCAGGGATTGAATCAGTGGTATTGTCGCGTTAGTTTCTATAGTGAACGAGACTAATACAACTCTCGTACGTCATACCAGACTCTCGCGCAGTAATTGGAGCCAATATTTGTGGCGACGTATCTATCTATAGAGTGGACGAGTTTATATACAGGGAAATGGCAAATGTGGGCGCACAGATGAGAGAGCAGAAACAAAAGAAGACTGGCCACTATACCCCCATTTTCATTACATTTCAACCGATAATGGGTGAAAGTAATATGCAAAACTGATACATTAAAGGTATTCCCAAAATAGTTGTTACTCAGAAAACATATAAAATAGCCCCAAATTCACTGAACGATTTGCAATTTGTTCCATTAAAAAATTCGGCGTACATGTGGAGAAATTGGAATTTGAACATCTGACTTTTGCACGTTTGTAAGTGAATAAACCAAATTATAAGCGTCGGAAAAATTACACAATTACCCACATGTTCCATACGTTTTAATCGATATTGGGTAAAAGAAATCTGCAAAACAGATACATTAAAGGTATTGCCAAAGGGTTGTTACCTAGAAAACGTTAAACATATTCCAATATTCACTGAACGAGTTACAACTTGTTTCATAAAAAATTCCAGGGGAATTCATCAAGTGACAGGTATATATAGAAACCTGACCGCCGTTTTGTTATTTCTCAAGATCTAACAATCCTTCCAGTTTCTTCGTTTAGTAGTCGTCATTATCCGCCACAGGCTGTTCCGAATGGTTTTTTCCCCTGCCTATACGTTACATTTTAATCAATCCTCTTGATGGTCTGTCTGGCCATTTCCATTTTCTCTGTCTGTTGCAGATCACCTAACACGATCTCGTCTCAGAATTGATGGATCAGTACCATTCAGTTTGAATGGAACAATTTCAGCTAATTAACATTTAATCGAGAATCAACTCAAAGGCAGCCAAATGCTGTCATGTGTTGACAAATCATAAAACTATTCAACATATTTCCTTGTTTGGTTGCAGGCAAAAACAATGATAGATTAATTGATTGATACATTTTTTTACTCCACACTCAGTGATATATCATCTACGCTGTGACGTGAACATTGCTATTTTGTGTCTAATGCGTTATCTATAAACAGTTTTCCAATCAGTAGCACCCTTAGCAGTTAACGCCTTCAGTAGAGAGCTTTCTTAGAAAATAACTGATGTTTTTCCTCAATTCCATAATTAATACAAGTAGCCTCCTTGTGTGTTTGTATTGTTAGCTGCAGGTGAATTGTGATTTTCAACATCTACTAAACTTGCCTTAGTTTTGATAACATTTTAAAATTATTCAAAAGCCGAACTTGTTTAGTTCAGGGCAATTATATCATTTTGTGGATCGTTTACATAGTGGTTGGATCGTGTCTTGTTAACAAATGTGTTTAGATCGATTTCTGTTCACGGACAAGACACTGTAGTGTGTTTATGAAAGCTGTTGACACGCTTCTAGTTTACGAGTACTGACAAAGGATGTTGGACCACTATCTCCACGGAACACTGGAGTGTTTATCAAAGCTGTTATATCGCTGCTTTTCTACCATCAACCTAGGCCTACCGCAGCGTTGACAAATGTTGCCTCGGCCCTACTGGCGTGTTGATCAATGCTATTATATCGCTGCCTGTCTACCGCCAACCTAGGCCTACCGCAGCGTTGACAAATGTTGGCTCGGCCCTACTGGCGTGTCTGCCCACCATTAACTTCGGCCTACCGCAGCGTTGACAAATGTTGGCTCAGCCCTACTGGCGTGTTGACCAATGCTGTTATAACGCTGTCTGTCTACCATCAACCACGGCCTACCTCAGCGTTGACAAATGTTGCCTCTTCCTAATGACGCGTTAACCAATGCTATTATATCGCTGCCTGTCTACTATCAACCTCGGCCTACTGGAATGTTGACCAATGTTGGCTCGGCGTACTGGCGTGTTGACCAATGCTATTATATCGCTACCTGTCTACTATCAATCTCGGCCTACCGGAATGTTGACCAATGTTGGCTAGGCGTACTGACCAGATGACCAATGCTATTATATAGCTGCCTGTCTACCATCATACTCGGCCTACCGGAATGTTGACCAATGTTGGCTAGGCCTACTGACCAGATGACCAATGCTATTATATAGCTGCCTGTCTACCATCAAACTCGGCCTACCGGAATGTTGACCAATGTTGGCTCGGCCTACTGGCGTGTTGACCAATGCTATTTATATCGCTGCCTGTCTACTATCAACCTCCGCCTACCGCAGCATTGACAAATGTTGGCTCGGCGTACTGGCGTGTTGACCAATGCTATTATATCGCTGCCTGTCTACCATCAACCTCGGCCTACCGGAATGTTGACCAATGTTGGCTCGGCCTAATGGCGTGTTGACCAATGCTATTATATCGCTGCCTGGCTACCATCAACCTCGGCCTACCAGAATGTTGACCAATGTTGGCTCGGCGTACTGGCGTGTTGACCAATGCTATTATATCGCTACCTGTGTACCATCAATCTCGGCCTACCGGAATGTTGAACAATGTTGGCTAGGCCTACTGACCAGATGACCAATGCTATTATATCGCTGCCTGTCTACCATCATACTCGGCCTACCGGAATGTTGACCAATGTTGGCTAAGCCAACCGCAGCGTTGACAAATGTTGGCTCGGCCCTACTGACGTGTTGACCAATGCTGTTATACCGCTGCCTGTCTACCATCAGCCTCGGCCTACCGGAATGTTGACCAACGTTGGCTCGGCGTACTGGCGTGTTGACCAATGCTATTATATCGCTACCTGTCTACCATCAACATCGGCCTACCGGAATGTTGACCAATGTTGGCTAGGCCTACTGACCAGATGACCTATGCTATTATATAGCTGCCTGTCTACCATCAAACTTGGCCTACCGGAATGTTGACCAAAGTTGGCTCGGCCTACTGGCGTGTTGACCAATGCTATTATATCGCTGCCTGTCTACCATCAACCTCGGCATACCGGAAGGTCGACAGATGTTGGCTCGGCCTACTGGCATGTTGACCAATGTTATTAGGCAGGGATGTTGACAAATGTTGACTTGGCATACTGGCGTGTTAACCAATGCTGTAGGATCGCTCAGTATTCATCTACAAGGAAGGTAGGCCTACTGTGAAGTGTTCTGGCTGATGGATGTATATGCTGATGGATCGCTTCTGTATAGCAGTAACCTTGGACTACAGGAATGCAAACACATTTTGTTGGATCACAGCAACAACTCACTAGTGAATATATTAAGGTCTAAATGATGAAATAGAGTTAGTAAATAAGAACTCCCCATCCTCAGAGTCAATAGTATTGAAGTCCATATTGAAATAGTCTAGAATAAGTAGTTTAGTTATATGTTGGAAGGCTTAAACCCTTTCATCATTATACTGTTTCATCAGTAGCCAATGACATATCATTAGTTTCTGATAAAATAATGTGTTATATCTGGATGGTTATACCACAGCTGACCAAATACATTTGGGGTCCCCATTTATTGGCAAAGATTGATATTTTTGAGGAATTGTTGTCAGATTAACCGTAATTATTAATCACATATCTATGGACAACAACTTTAAATAACGTGATTGCCGTGGATTACTCCGACATATGGGCCACGTGAAGCGATATTAAATTTCCGAGCCATTTAAAAACCGTGGTTTAGACGTCTCAATATAACACGAGTTGCTGTGCAGTTTCATAACTGTCATCGTCACACGGTTTGGAGGGCCATCAGCAATCACAACACCCACTGACACGTGAGATAATGATAATATGTTGTTACAGACATTTTTTTATAGGTTATGAGGAAATATACAAAAATATCTATATAAGTATAATATAGAGTGCCACAGTAAACTTAAATTCAAGTTTTGAATCATTTAAAAACAATGAAGAACAACATATTTGACAACAATATGATCGAAATAATCTCTTCTTTAATAGAGGGTTACACGGTCGAAACTTTCGTAGTAAAATATTTACACAAAAACACAATTTCTTTTCTGTGCTTCATTATCCAAATTATCGCTTAGATCACATGCGTATATATGACCCAGGTAACAGTAATAATCTGTACATATTAATGGTTCACAATTTAACTTACATTGGGCATATTATGATGTAACAAATAACCTAGGTTTGAATAATATACAAACAGTCTTTTTGTTATTCTACAATATGTCACGATTAGATGCGTAGAGCTAATATTCTTTAACAAGCATTTAGGGATCGTGCAGATGGACAAATGAGACAGAGATCGTCTGCATATACCAAATGAAAAGTAAAAGACAGAAAATATTACAGCCCGCATTCGCGTTGGTTAGTCTTGTATCCAGATCATGAACATACAGATATAATAAACAAGGGGACAGAACTCCTCCTGTCTTCATACACAGTTTGTGATACGACAGGGTTATTTGCCTGCTGAATCGACGTATGTTTTTTCACACCGTGAACAAATTTGAGAATACATTTCCTCATTTACCAGTAAATGTTTGTGTATTACACCAAACAAGTATAATGTTAATAATATACGTAGAAACATCTCTATCAATACGTTTTATAATCAATGTCATGTGATTCAACCTATCAGATGCTTTTGTAGCTTCCATATAACAGGCATAAAATGAACTTCCGTTAGATCTATAAAAGTTGATAACTTCTTTCAACACAAAAAAGTACATTGATCTGTTTCATATCTAGCGAAAACCAAATGGGAGTCCGATTGATAAAAATACTGTTCACAAAGAGCAAGGAAGATTTTTCTTAAACCTTTAGTATAATTGTTGCTATGGCAATATACCTATAATTATTTGGTTTAGTTATGTCTCCGGTTTTTTTCCTAAATAAGCGGTGTGACATAGACATACGTCGATTCAGCAGGCAAATAACCCTGTCGTAGCCTAACATAATTACATAAAAATATGAATATTTAACTTTTCAAATGCACATTTTAAATGTTCCACCTTAAGTCCGTCAATGCCTGTCGATTAAGTTATCTTATTTAAGATTGTTAATAACATCAAACAATTAATCCAGGTGAAGTAACAGGTATACAATGATATAAATCGCAACACATCATCCTTATGATGATCAGTGGCTTCCGGATTAAGGAGGGTGGCATATTTCCTAGTTCAGATTAATTTTCACTTCCATCAACAATGCACGGTAGGGCTGTATTTTGGTTGTAATTTTACGCTCTTTCATCCAAAATTCAATATTGTTATAGCTACAAGAAGTTTCAGCTAATGTATTTGATGGGTTGGTTTTTTCTTCTTCTTTTTTACAAGCCCTGTTAGGATAATGGTGGACGAAAAGTCAGCCACGTCACAGATCGGTTTCACACTGGAACATTCTCTTTCGGCAGAGTACATCACCTCTAGATTGTGCGTCGAGGTTCGAATAATCTCAGACATGTTAATGCTAGTGCACATATTATTATATGTTATATCTTATACCTAACAACTCTGCGTTTAAGCCATATGTCAATTAACTAAAATCGTTTCTGACATCCACAAAGGCCTTGATGATAGAAATGTCATATGCTTAGTATTTTTTATATGTACGTAAGGCCCTTGCTAAGGTATGGTATGACTGTCTTTTGTCTAAACTCAAACAAATTAGTATTACAGACCCTTTACCTAGCTGGATTTGAGACGATTTGCCAGGTAGAACAATCAATGTATATATAATGGTACTGGGTCAGACATACATGAAATATATTATAGAGTTCAACAGGGATCCGTTCTGGAACCCTTACTTTATTTAATATCTGTTAACTATATAAATGTAGGTATAGAAAGTTGTATTAATATGTATTCAACGCCGATACGTCATTATTAGAAGACATTAAAGACATATCCATGACCAAAAATAAATTAAATCGTGATTCAGGATGCAACAATGGCTATTGTTAAAATTAATGTCAAGTAAACCCTTTTTATATATCTAACATTAAAACGGATCCCTGTGTATTGAAATGGTAATGAATTGCAGAGCACCCGGCCGCATAAATATCTCGACATAAGTATTGAAAACAACGGAAGGTGGGAGGAACAGGTTAATAACATGAATATTTTTTTTGTGTGTCGAAAATACAGATCAATAACCTTGCTGTAAAAGCTGATAATAAATTTAATACGGAAAATCGAGTTAAAAGGGTTCTTCCCTAAGTTGTTTAAAAACCGTGTATTTTAACATTATACGATGGTCAATTCAATATGGAAATGTATTCTATGACAATTGCTCCTCTGCACCATCCGCAAAACTCGAAAATGTTCAACACAGAGCCGCCTTGCTCTGAGCGGGTGGCTATCATTGAACACAATGTCATTTTGAATGAACTACAATAGAAACGTTTATATGAACGGCGTGGAAAACACAGAATAATATTTTCCATAAATATAAAACACATGTTGCCCTGGTGCTTTCTGAACTGAAAAGAAAGCTGATATATTTGCGATATCTTTGTATGGTCATGTGAGTTTCCTGTATTTGGTCTGTAATGTTTTTTGTGCGTTGCCAACCGTGGTTTTCTTCACCCTTTTGGCTGGCACGCCGTCATGTGAGTGAAATAACCTTTAGTACATCGTTAAACCCCGAACAAAGGAACAAACAATCAAATTCAGTATTATTGATGATCAATCTTGTTCAAATTGTCATCAAAGTGAAAATGTTGAACACTATATTATAGAGTCTTCCCGATACACTACTCATAGGAAACACATTATCAATACTATGATGGAAATAGTCCCAGCAGGTGAACATTTATCCATTTTCATTCCCGAGTATTATAGACCTAGTCACAGAATGGACATCTGATAGTTGTAATATCCTTCTCTTTGTCTTAATTGATTGCCGTTTTGAGGACAACCAACTTTTTGTTGACACGGGAGTTTTTATAGTGATTAATGGTGATTAATAGTCCACATTTAGTTGGATATGTCATATATTATTTCCATTAATTCACATGTTCCAGACGTTCTATATTAACGACAAAGCAATTCATGAAGCGATTATTGAGTCTTGCATTTGATGCCAAAAATGTTTTATTTTGATTTCTTATTATGTTAATTTTATGTTGCGATTCCCTGGTGTCCTTGTGGTTTTCCTTGTTAACGAAATAAATAATTAAATTAAATGTTTACTAAACAGTTATATACAGGCCAATGCTGATATATTTACAACCCATAACGGCTTGTACCGGCAAGTGTTTAGTGTACTTACCCATTACTTGACCAGTGTTAGCTTGTCTTTATCCTACCGTCGTCGTAATTAACAATGGACTGGAAGTCCTACTGACCCAAAAGGGAAAGGCCTTTACAAATTTAATGTTATTTATCCGAAACTGGCCCTTTATAGAGTTTGGACAAGAGCTTAATAAACGAGATAAGACAAATTAAAGGTATTGCAAGTATAGTTTTACCGTAATTGTGCCGATAACGGCCCTGTTAGATATCATGGTTGTTGACCCTACATGTACTGGCTTTGTATACGCTGCCGGTCTGTTATTAAATGAGAAGGAAGGCGATTTTACATTGGGCTTTTGTCGTTTTAAAACACCATGCCAAACGCTATAGCTACGATAAATCCATCATATCCGAGTCAAGTTGTTCTCTAAATTTTTTATCAGGCAGAATTATTACCATACAGGTTTGTACCAAATTATTCTAAGAGATATTAGAAGCCAGGAAGAAAAGTTTAAGTAAAAGAACGACAGATACAGCAGTGCGTATGTCTTGATGCGAATACGTATCCTTATAGACTTGTATATTATACAGTCAATATGAAGGCCTAGTCTCACGGAGGACAAGCATTGGCATGGTGTAATGACCTGAAATATAAGATGGAATGACTTGAAAACGTAAAAACCAATACAAATGCTCTCAAAATGGAAAGGAAAGTTTAATTAAACAGATGTTAAGATGAATAGGGAACGAAAACTTCCCATATCAGTACTCAATTTAGGCTATTTTTCTGGGCTACCTTGACTGAAACTGGACTGGGTATCAGTGAAAATTGTTGTGTCTTTCTTCTGTTGTTGACTAGCCTGGCGTTCTGAAGGTCCCTTTTATAATCGGATGGCACAAAACCTGTTACGCACACTGTCAAGTTCTTTAACCTGTGAAATAAGGCATTTGCTGGCAAATCTTTGTTTCTGATTTTTGCCATCCACTGCCTTAAAAAAAGAGAATCACTTAGTAAACAGTGAAACGGAATTCCCTTGCAATAACCAATTTATAATTTTTACACCAAAGTACTACGCAGGCAGGCATAATTCCTGACAGAAATGAGATATACACTGGTGTGTTCATTGATCTCAGGAGCCTTGAAACCAAGGCAACCAAGTTTTTCAACGGTCGCGAAGCTTGATTAACGGCTATGAAAACCCCAGTCACTACTTTTCTATACCTCGTCGGAAAAAAATCAGAACTCGGACAAGGATCCTTCCTTTGGTGGTGACCCTCGAAAGTGGACGTCCAAAACCAGTCAAGTTTTCTCAGTAAAGATATCTTCTTTTCAACGTATGCAGTTATCCCAGGAGCTGCCGATTGTACTTTGCGAGCCAGATACGATGGCAACCAAACAGGCCAAACACTTCAAAAGTATATCTCCATCAAAATTGTATGAACCCCCGCGTGTATTAAACATTTACACCGTGAAAACAACCACATCCTTTTATGGCATCTACTGAAAGCTCTCCCAATTCCATATCTTGTTTGGACGTAGACCCATCTTTTTTCGACCTTCAAATCACCATGCTGCATTTTTTCTATCGTAGCCGATGAATCAGGCGATGTCTTCATAACCCTTACTTTAGCACAATTTAATAAGGTGTGTAGAGTTCTGCACAATCCATTCGCATTGCTTCAAGTCACAGCAATTTATGACGATAAAATAAAATACATAATGCGTAAAATATGTCGGGTAAATATACCATGAAAGTATCTCTAGTTATAACAATTTCTCGGCTTGACGTAAAGCAGATTTGCTGAATAAGGGCCTGTTGAAAATAAGCTGCCATCAATGCCTTCCTCGCCATTATTCTATATGTAAGGTATTTGTACGCCACAGGTCTAAAAAGTGGTTGATGTTGAGACATCCACTCGGTATTATTTACAGATGACAAGAACAGTGCAAGGTTTCGTTTCCATGTTTCAGCTATAAAATATTTACAGGTGTCCGAGGGGCAGTTCGCATATGTCCATAGTCAGTCGAGTTTTATTCACTAAGCATCAAAGCTGCACGCAACGATTTAAGATATCGTCATATTGTAATGTGGAAACGTTTGTTGTAAGAGAGTTATAAATCGGTTGGTTAATCGGTTATTGTACGGGGTGAGTACAAGGGCGGATAAGACAGGAGTTATAATACAGCGTTATTGGGTGGTTGCTCTGTAGATTGCCGAGGTATTGTGTTATCATTTCCCTCAAACCTGATCAGCATATAGCTGTAAATGTGGTTTTGAGATTAAATTATCTAAGAGTTTGATTTGAGTTACTGTATCAGCCAGGAGTTAATACAGCATTATTGGGTTGTTGTTCTGTAAGTATTGTGTTATCATTTCTGTAAATATGGCGAGAAACACGTTTTTCTTTTGCCTGAATATATTTCAAAACACCAGTATAAAGGTAGCGTTTATGACAATCTTATTATTACCACAAGTTAATACTTGGTCACGCATGTGGGTTAATGGAGGTTACGATAAAAGTACAAATGCTAAGTTTTACAGACATTTTATATCCAACGTCTAGACAATAATAAATTACATCTACACTCTCTCATAGCTCAATGACAGCTATATTAACAAAAAAAAAACACCTCATAAACTTACCCTCTTTTTTCCTACTCTATACGCGTTAACTGTTGGCTTTCTTGATAAATCTAACGACCAGGTAGGTCCCTTGTTCGAATTGTCAATTTTACTTTCAATACAATAAAAAATTTCCGCTGTAACGAACTAAACTGCAGTAACCTATTAACTTAGCTGCTGGCATGTTATTTGATTATAAACTTGCAGTATGTATAACGTACTACCTGTGGTGTAATTATAAGCGTAACTACAAGTGATAGTGTCTTTTAGTTAGCCACTTTTGCTTTTAGACATTGAACAATGTTTTATTGTGTATATAAAACTATCTGCTCCTTTAGGTAGAGCCCCATCGTTTATTACATCTAGATGCCTTAGGTCACAGCTTTTTGTTTTTGCATATAGCTACCTTTAGGTCACAGCTTATTGTGTATTACATACAGCTTACTAAGGCTGTACTTGATACTTATCCCAGGTTCAATGTACTAAAATAGAACAGATGAATGTTTTATTGTTCAAGTCAAAGTAAAGATGTGTAAAAACCTACAGTAACATAATTTCCTTCAGTCCTCCTCTCTAATGATGTGGGGCCAGTTGCGCGAAATACAATTAGTCACACCATATAAAATCTAGCTAATAGATTAGCGACAAAATTCCAGCATGGCGTGGCGTCATCTAATGGAAGACTAAATTTAATAGCGGTTCAAGCAATCAAGCAAACGGCCCTGGTCCGTGTAGTAGGAACTGATAACGATAGCGATCCCGATAGCGATAAGTCATCAATATCAGTCAATCATTCAGTGTTAGTATATGTTGACATACCTTTACATTATCAAGAACAATCTTACTATTATGGCCATGCAATATTACAATGACTACCACCGAGGCGTTTCACATAGTTAGTATAAAGAAAAATAAGGAATAGAACAGAGTATCATCAGAAGTGATGATGTGATGATGACGGTTGGATCAATATACGGAAGCGTTGAGTCAAAATGAATTCATTGTCTTCCTTTGGAATATTACCATGTCTTTAATTAACATGTTATGATTTGATTTACTAGTTTGATGACCGGGTAGATAACATTATTATTAGAACTATTTAGAAACACTTGAACAACTGCTGGAAGAAGTTATGTTTTTTAATGGGCGTTAACAGGATCGTTAAAAGCTTACAGTATTACAACTGCGCCCTCTATATAGAAGACGTTATTCTTTGACATTAGAAACTGTCGTGATTATATTCCAACGATTTATATCAGACTTCACATAGAGTGTACCACTTAGTAGGAGGCAAATGTGTTAAGAATGACATTTAAAAACTATATACAGTGAATATTGTCCTGAAATGTTCGTCTAGCCTTGATCTCAAAGCTCCTTGTCTGCAGTTAATGTAATGTGTGCACAACAATCGTAGAGATTGCGGATAGTTTTTTTTATAGTAAGTGACTTTTAGCGTCAAAAAGTCACGCAAAAACTGTCTTTATCAATACACAAATGTCTTTTAGAAGCATTGCACTTAATGGTTGACGTAATCTAGTCGTTTGAGTCTAAGCCAAATCCCCCGTTACTCATCAGACAGATTGGGTGATTGTTGTTGTATGCCGAATTCGACACATTTAAGCTAGCTGGAACGTGAATATTCATTAGGACTCCAGATGCAATTCCTTCACGTACGTCGGGTCTGAGCGACCATTTATCACTTTTAATTAACTCAATTTATCATTTGTAATTTACTTTCACTTGTTTCGCCAGTGTTCAACGCAATACTTAAATGTACCTCGTTTTTATGGCGATGGATTGTTCATATCTTCGAACGATAGGTTACCTGGAGGCAACGTTTTAAAATCATGCCCCAATGCCATGTCCGATTTGCATTTTATAGATATGAAGATGTTCGTCAAAGAAGAACAATAGGCGGAAGACACTACAACATCTGCAAACATGAAATTTGTGTCAACAAAAACGCAACATGTGGACGATTATAGTTCAACAAGACAGTGTCAGTCATAATAAAATCTTGTTTGGTCGGAGATTTATGTCCATTTATTATTCTATTTAGATATTATGACTACCAACGAGGAGTTTAAAATGGTAAAAAATAGTAACAACTCCGAAGAAAGATAATTAATTCATTTTCACTGAAGGTTTCGGTTTATCGATCAAACCATCATCAGGAGTTTGTTCCTACTATACGTTACTGTTTTATTGAGTCTTTTGGGTTCCCAAGACGTTTCGTCATCTACCCACGCATAAGTCTCAAAGCAACACAAAAAAGGCTTTTAGTAGAAAAACCTTCAAAAAGGGTTTTGACCGGATGAAGTACATTACAGTACTAGCGATGTTCTGTCACAGCCATGAGAGATCAATTCGCCTAGACTGCCACTTCAACATAAGATGGAACAGTCGTCTACCATCTGCGCCTTCATGAACAATTCTGTAGACATGCTATCTGAGAAACGCGAACCATGCAAGGGGGTAAGAATATAAAACCATTTTCCTCAATGGGGAAATAAAAATACGTTTATTAATTACCAGCACTTCATGATTGGGTTGATTGCAACTTATGTTCAGGGGCTTGCTCGAAGCGCTATTAAATGTAATGGGCAATTAGAGGACGTCACGCCATGTTGAAAGTGTATCACTAACGCTGTTTTAAATAGTTAATCTCGTGTTAGCTTCTGATCGTCTTTAGAGCAACTGGTCCAAAGAAAAGTCTTTAATCGTTGTGAACGACAGGAAGGAACTTTGACATAACATTTAGGCTGGGGGAGACAAAGTTGTCAGTTAATCTAATTGTCTGCAAAGGCCCCGCTATGAAACGAGATAATACTATGAAACGCTTTGTTCCACTGAACCAATCAAGAAAAGTTACAGTAGTCTAGTCTTTAAAACATTGATACCTGAGAGGTATATAAGTGAAATGGTTCACTTACACTGAGTTGACGACTGATGTATTCCGTTTGACAACTAGTGCAAATAGAAAAGTAAGAAATATTCTGCACTTAGACCGAGATGAAGATTGACGCATAACGTTTTACGACTAGTGGAGATAGAAAAGTAAGAAATATTCTGCACTTAGACTGAGTTGACGAATAACCCGTAACGTTTTACGACTAGTGGAGATAGAAAAGTAAGAGATATTCTGCACTTAGACTGAGTTGAAGATTGACGCATAACGTTTTACGACTAGTGGAGATAGAAAAGTAAGAGATATTCTGCACTTAGACTGAGTTGAAGATTGACGCATAAC
>JARFOD010139548.1:0-13201 GCA_031763545.1 Mopalia muscosa
GTGATGTCCTGTATTTGTGTCTGTCGTCATATAAGTGAAATACCCTTGAGTACGACGTTAAACACCAATCAAACAAATCAAACCGAAATGGTATTGATATCACTCCCAGTTTAATGTTCCTTAAATATGGCCCAAATTAATCAAGTTACTGGGTTGGGGAAATATTTTTCTGCACACTTATACACCGGTTTATCTCTCTGGTGTTTCGTTTGATCTCTTGAAATTTGACTCACTTTCATAGAGAAATATACGAATAAGTAGTTTCCTATATATATATTGCTAATCTATTTGTACAATTATTTTGATTTAAAAACAAACCTACTTTGTAAAATGAAACACTGGATTGTTGGGGATCTTCTTGTGAAAAATTATTAATCAACTTTTGAAAGGAATTTGAAAGACCATAATGCTTCTAATGGTGTTTTTGATTGTATTGCTATTTTGTCCAGGTAATATGTACTGGGCAGTTGATACAGGTATATCTTCCTTTACACAAAACTGCTTCATCGCTTTGATTCTTCCAGATTTATTATTTATTATTTATCCACAATGCTTCCTCAAAACTGCCTTGAGTGCTTTCTCTTTCGTTTCAAACATCCCAAAAAAGTATTGACACTATTTTAAAATTCGTGTGATATAAATGTAACAAGCAATATATACATGTATACCGTTCCTTTGTCTTAGTGTTGAATTCTCTATAGTTCGATCATCCAGCTTTACCTTTTATTGGATTTTTTTTTCACATTTTGATTCACCACAGAAAAACTAATGGACGCCAATTTTCTTTGCTACTCGAACTTTTATTGCAAAAATACTTTTATTTCATGTGTGTTTTAAAAATTAGTAATGTTTTCTTTTTTGCATCCGTGTATTTAAAAATTTGGTTGTTTGTTTTATTTTTATGTTTTTATTTAAAGTCTTAAATATTGTAACGTATAATACTGTATATCTGTAGACGGTATTCCGACAGAAGAGTGCAGGAGATGTTCTAACAATGCGGAATGCTTATATCAACCATCAGAGGATCGATATAGGTGTCGCTGTTTGGCTGGTTTCCGTGGTGATGGATACAGATGTGAGAGCATCGACTGTCGTCGTCTTCAGGACTGTGACGTCAATGCACGATGTGAACCAAACCGGGAGACCAACTCTTACGAATGTCGCTGTAACCCTGGATACAGAGGTTTGTTGTTTTATATTATATGGTTGACGGTACTTGATGAAATTGATATGGCAGTCGTCTAAACAGATTTGTAGTTTGATGATTAGCAGCCTATCACTATCTTACTTAAACGTTTTCACCATGGATGCTTAGGGGAAATCACAATTGTTTAGGCCTAGTTATTTAAAGTAATAACATTTACGTTGTTGTTTTTTTTTTTTTTGGTAAACTTTAACATTACCATTTAATATGGAAATACGTGTCCATGTTTATTGATTTGTTATCCTGTACGATAATAACCAGAATCGCAAACTATTTATTTTGCTAAATACAATGTTTATCCATGTCAGGTGATGGTCGCTCGTGCGTGGCTGCTGGATGTGACGTGTTAAACGATTGCGACCAAAACGCACGCTGTGTACAAGATCCACGTGACCCCCGCGGTAGCGCATGCGTATGCAACCCAGGCTATGAAGGGGATGGAAAAGCTTGTATTCAAAGATGTAAGAATGCTTGTCCATTTTATTTTAAGAATACTCCTATAAACTTAAACAGTTCGATATAATATTTCAAAATTTAAGTTCACTGAATTTCATTTCTTATACAATGATAAACTGTACAATTGTGAATCTGTGCAAAATACCTATCTAGAACCAATGTCCTCTCTTAACAATTTTCCACAAATCAGACTTTGGCCTGCGCCATTCACGCTGTCATCGTCTTTTAAATATTTAAATAACTCTCCCTGAAGAACTTCACTTAAATCGCCTACTATAAAAGGCACCATTTACATTTCTCGCAACATGTATCACACAACTATATTTCCAGTGGTACCGTGTAACCAAGTGAATAACTGTGACCCTAATGCTGAGTGCGTGTATGACCCGGACACCGAAGGTTACCGATGTCAGTGCCGTCCAGGTTACCTTGGAGAAGGTCTAGTGTGTCGTCGTCAAGGTGGGTCCATGTGGCTGTTGCTACACTTTCACGATCTCCTCCTATTTCCACTCGATATTCAAATGAATACGTCTTTTTGTGCCGTTTAGAAAGTGACCCGTATCAATATTTTCGTTATTTTGGTAATAAAAAACAATTTCCTGATCCAGTACAAAAGTTTGCAGGTGGTGAGCCGCATGTGACAGACTCGGACCCAGGGCCCTCAGGGTCAGACACCATATCGTCATCGGTTATCGGCCAAGTCATTAGGGCATGCGGTTATCGACAAATTATAATTATCGTTATAGTTCAACAAACTTTTTAGTTTCAGAATTTTATTTCTCTTTATTTAAGAACGTCTTAATAGTGTTGTTGTCGTTGTGATGTAGATTACGATTGCCGGACTGAACCTGGTCTATGCTCACCGAGTGCCTCCTGTGTCCAGAGTGAAGACGTGTATTTGTGTGTGTGTAACCAAGGTTACGAGGGAGATGGCCGCGCCTGTAGACGTAAGTGATGTAATGGAGAACTTGAAAGTACCTTTCATGACACATTGTGTCTGAATTCCTTTGGCTGCTAAACCCCATTCAAGTAACCCCACATATTTGCATTTCAATCTTTGAGGGAATTTGTTCCCATAACATACCACGATCGCTCCCCAGGTTTTTTTAACTATGTTTCGTTACCAGTTCAATACCGAAAATCCAAAGTCGACACCTTTACAGTAAGACATCAAACGCCAGCGAAACGATAAACAATCTCTAGTTGTACATATGCGTGTACCTGTTCTTTTTGTGTGTCGTGTTAATGCAGTTGTAGTGATCTCAGGCTGACTGTGTACGCTATCTTTATCAAGAAATATATAGGCCTACAAAGCTAAAAAAAGTTGCTAGACATAGGGATTCTTGTTCGAACTGGTTTGAATGGCATTTAAAAGCTGGTGAAGTTATAACATAAGACATACATATATAACTTCTGTTTACTAACGGTGTGATGCTTCAATATAGTGGTAAATGCGATTGTCAGGCATAATTCTTATATGAGGGTAATGTTTTGTGAATTTACTCAAATCCATTATAATTAGAATATTAAATCAACATTATCTTCTGATCTGTTTGATAAATTGTGCTGTTTTGTTTTCATCATGTGTTACAGCGTTGGATCGATCAGCCAATGATTTCCTCCTTTACGCACAGGGAATGTCCATCCTCCGACGGCCGTTCAATCGCCAGGAAGGGCCTGGCCAACAAGTCCTTTACATACCAGGTATAAATTCTGCTTAAAGTGGTTAAGCCCAAAGTCTTATTTCTGCCGACGTAATACACCGATCCTGGTTTTAAAACAATAAATTGAATATGTTGCGACTACCCTCAGAGAAGATGTCCGCTCTTTTGATCGGCGCTTGAGAAGTAAATTTTAAGACTTAAGTTTACATTACCCAGCATACTGTGTCGATTGAAAGCAAATACCTATCTCTACTTACAATTCAAAGCAAATGTTACCAAATAATTAAAATTTAATGTTTTTCTCGCATTTGGCAGAACAAACGGCGGTCGGTATTGACTTTGATTGTTATGAGAGGTTCATTTATTGGACGGACGTGTCGGCCGGAACTATCAGCCGTGCGCGAGAAGACGGAAGTGATGCCGAAGTACTACTTGCCGGTAAGAATTTTCTGGTTTGATAAATATCTCTGAGCATGGATACAATTTAAGTTAACCGATTCAGTTTTGTCCTTTCTTTGAATCTTGTTACATGAAATCTCTTTTTGACAGTATAAAAATTTGGCATGGCAAAGTAACACAATATTGAGTCTTTATGTATGTTATAAAATATGTTAACCTTGCTTAATTTAGATGGTCTGAGCTCACCAGAGGGCGTAGCGGTGGATTGGTTGAGTCGGAACCTGTACTGGACAGACTCTGGTGTGGACCGGATTGAGGTATCTCGTCTGGATGGGACATACAGGAAGACTCTATTTGATACTGATTTGGTTAACCCTAGGGCTATCGCTCTTGATCCGTCCCGGGGGTAAGTTGATGGACCGCTTCTCTATTTAACACACTGACCCAAAGAAAATATAAACATTCATTCGAATTATCCAACCTTGACTCAGGGTTTGAATGATCCAGTTGAAAGGATGAACTTAAATCTGCTGGAATTACATTTAATTTGAACTATTTCAATTTAAGAATTATCCAATAAATTCTGCTCAGCGATACTTTGCAATATATATATATCTTAATATAATTGATATGAAGTTACCAATCATATACAAGCATGATACATATGCTTAACCTCTTTCTAAAAGTTGACCTGTCGATCACCAGGTAGATCACCAGGTATGTCGGTGAACTATCCTGTTGTTTATATTACTAAAAAGCAATATCTCAAAGCTGTATACTAGTTTGTGTTTGTTTCCAGGGTGTTGTATTGGTCAGATTGGAACCGTAATGACCCTAAGATTGAGGTGGCTAATATGGATGGAAAAGATAGAAAGGTCCTGGTACAATCTGATGTTCGGCTTCCAAACGCCCTCACTTTAGACTCTAGATCGCAACAGCTTTGTTGGGGAGACGCAGGTTTGTGTGCAAATGTGGCTCCACCTTGTGATTTCTTAATCCTTTAACCTGTGATAGTGTTAGGATTGTATTACAAAGATCTCATCCGCCATGTCATCACTTTGTTCAATAGATTTCCGGCTATAGCTTACTATCAAAATCTAGTCCGACTGTAAACCATCAGGTATATGGTGTTACATGATGTGGCTCCAGCCATCGCTAGTTTCCTCCCGGTTTTTCACTAATTAGGCAAGGAACAGTGTAAAGTGGACAATCCGTCCTCATATAATTAAAATACGCTTGAGTACGACATTTAATCTCAATAAAACAAACAAACAAACTAGTAAATCATGAATTGTTGGAGTTACATGTAAATCAAAAATAAGATTGAAATAATTGTGGAGTTTCTCTTCCATATCTACTACAAATATCGCTGTGTAAATATAGTTTGTCTGGGTGTTCCCACCTCATTTTACACGGATTATTTGCTGAAATAAGTAGACTTATATGCCTTGGAATATAAGTTAAAAATCAAACTGATAACAACAAAAGATCATTCGAACCCACAGTTCGCCGAGATTGTGAAGTCATTTTTTTTTAATCATACATCGACAAAACAAACCCTGATATAAGTGAAATACCCTGATTTATATCAGATCAAAATAGTTCCCCGTCTTGTTTGCCGCTGCTCATTAATATCAGATCAGAATAACAACCGGTCTTCTTTGCAGCTTCTGGTATACTATGAGGGACAAACAGATGCTGGGAAGCTGTTTTTATGTGATTTTAGTCAAATTGTCCTTATGGCCTGACTTTAGACATGTCAATCAATAAATCTTAACTACTCATGTACTAAGTGGACCTTTCTCACAGGTGCTTGTCCTGTGTGACCTATTAAACAGAATTCAATATAGCCCAGTAATAAAAGTACCGTTCCTTTCATTCTCTTGGTTACCCGGAAAATACCTTTGTAGACGTTCTAATAAACTCCTATTATTTGTGTAAAGATTTTTGTTATCATTACATTGATTGTTTCGGTAATTGCTTCTAGGACACAAAGCACTGAGCAATAAATATCGGATTCGCAGGCTGAAAGTCTATACTTCAGCCATTTCACAATTTTCAACTAGACACAAATTAGCATCTGTCCCTTTGTGTTCACAAATAGTCAATCAATGCCAAGAATGGCATATGGGTCTGTTCCCCGTCCAATAGACTATAATGTCATAACACTGGGTTGAGTAGAATGTACTTACACAAGGAATCTGATTGGTGTTCTGATTGATGAGGTAATACGCCGACATAAAGTTTCTGTTTGTGTTTGGTTCGCAGAATAATCATATTCAAACACAAATCAGACTCTACACACCGTTATACACAACATGTAAATTTGTCTCTGCATAGCCGAAATCCAGCAATATGAAAAGAGAAGGCATTCATCTTACAAGGACAGGTGCGCGGTCGGAGGGAGCTTCCTGTTGCTCTGGTGCTTTCAGAGCTAACAGGAACAGAAAGCCGATATGTTTGTCATGTCGTTTTATTGTCCTATGAGTGTCCTGTATTTCTGGTGATTTTGTTCGTTGTCAATGGTGTCGGGGTGGTTTCCTCCACCCATTGGGCTGGCACACCGAAACGTGAGTCAAATAACATTAAGTACGGCGTTGAACCCCCATAAAACAAACATCTCCCAAGGGAAGAGAAACACTAGGATATAGCTAACAGTCTAACAGTCTCCTCTCCTACAACATTTGAGATTTCTCTCCTACCCATAAATGGCACCACTTAATAATATCACACGAGCATGACAATATCTGTCACTAGGATATACTAAGTTTTCTGTTCGTTTACACTAAAACTGTTCGAAATTTTGTGTTTTCGCGAAAAAGTTTTTGGACCAAAATCTTCAGATAATTTCGGTCTTTTAAGCATGGTCTGTGCCATATATCGCATACCATTATTTCGTCTATTGTATTTGTATGTGCCTTAATGACGCTTCACATATGACATATCACGTTATGTACATGGGCAACAGACAGTATCATATATCTGAAATACATACTGGCACGGCTCTAAACAACAATCACTCAACTGATTCCTACGTAAAATCATTGATTGCTTCTTGAAATTAATAATAAACAAATTGCAGACAAGAAATTGCAACATACCAAAACAATTACGGCTCAATAACCCTACATATAATCTTCAAAGACTGTTTTTCTGTAGTTACCTTTCTTTCCATTGATTTATGGTTATTACTTTACCTTTCCTTTTGGGACGTAATGCTTTGTTATTACAGGCACACAGGGGATAGAGTGTATGCGAACTGACGGCGTAGGCAGGAGGGTTGTTTATGGTCTGGCACAATATCCATTCTCCATCACGTACTCCGGAAATAACCTGTACTGGACTGACTGGGAAATGTAAGGCTCAATAGTATTGTTCTTAAGAAATTGAAATTCTATTCAGTTCAATCCCCGTTGTATTGTTAGAAATCGATCAGATATTTTCTAAGGTTACCAGTTAGGGGGCTTGTGTCTCAAATCCCACCATCAGATATGAAAAAAGGACAAATGCAGGAAAATGAATTCAGTTTATATTGCAGACTAGGCTTATTAGCAGCATTTATTCAATTCCTTTCTCTGACAAACATCTTTGATAAGAGTATCTTGACAAAAGCTTATTTTTGGACTGAATACGAAAAGTAGTTACCTCCCCCTCTCCCCCCGCCACCAACACCACCACCACCACCACAAAAAAAAATGTGTATTAGTACATCCATAATCAATCAATAAGAATATAAACGTCATTCTTGTTTTTAACAACATTAACAATTATCGTGTTTTTCTACCCCAGGAAAAGTATACAGAATATAAATCGTAATGGCGGAGAACCCAATGAGGCCCTACCGCTGCCTATAGGTGGAAATGGTAGATTATATGGTATTGTAGCTGCTCGGGAACAATGTGACAGGGGTAAGTATAGGGATATCTGATTAAATGTGGGTTTAATTAAGAGGGGTGAAACTTAATTTGAACGGCTGCTACATATTAAAACGCTATTGACTGCAAGTCACAGGATTTGTCCACCCCCACCGAGCATTCATCCTTTCACCCATACATCCCAATGATCCTGTTTAGTCCTGGGAAAACTTGCCCTGATATCAGAAAATTCGTGGCTGCCATAAAAATGGCACCAGCTAATATTATAACCAAATAACATCGAAATTAGCCAGATTTCATCAGTACAAAACTCTCATGGTGGCTGATTTTTTTTATTTTTCAGCATTCTTTTGTCTCTAATCTGCACACTTATCCATGTCTTTTAAAAAAACTAGCCTGAGTATATCCCAATCCCACTGCGTACTTCATTGCTGGTCATTCAACCTCATTAACCTCCAAATATAGCACATGTACAATTCTCTCAGCGTTAAAACTCTATTGTTAAATCTGGAGTAAGAGTCGTCTTTGTGCTTATGATATTCGCATTGTGTTATATAATACTTTTATTTGTACTTACAGCTAGCAACTCGTGTGGATTGAATAATGGCGGATGTCGGTTCTTGTGCTTACCGACTCCCGGAGGTGGCAGAACATGCGGATGTCCAGACGACATTGACCCCAGGCAGTGTGAAGAAATAGGATTACTCAGAAAGAAAAAATAACCTAAAAAAAATTAGCCCCCAAAATATATTAAAACTGTATGCATAATTTTGGTAAAAAAAAAATCACCCATTTGCCTTTGTGGTGACTTTTACCGCGGTCGCTATTCGCACGAAAATGTTTGTATGTGAACTATAATCTTAAAAATATTATTGGGATCAATTAGAAATTTAGTGTTTGTCTCGTTCCCATTTTACATTGTCTTGATTTTTTTTAAACTGTGTAGCTAGCATAATTCGGACTGTCATTTCAAATTTATTTTGTCACTTGATTTTACAGGGCAATAGCTTTAGGCTACTGTCTCTGGTCAGGATCAATGATAAATGTAGCTGCTATCAAAACTCCTTTCAATTATAGGATGGTACTAAAATATGCTTTAATTCTACAACCATCCTAAGGTACTGATATAGCTCAATATATTATGTTTACTGAGCTAATTGTACCCTCAGTGATTTATCGCTTTATCTTCTGTATTTGTTTTAGACTCCTGGGTTAGCGGGAATTTAATACTCTAGATTATCAGATGTAATCGTCTCTTCAATGTGCCAAACGTTAATGTACATAATGCCACTACCTTAGTGCTGTGTAAATCTAGTGTCATAATGTTACAGATGTTATCTTCCCACTTCATGAAAATTCACATATCTTGTGTCATCATTATCAAACATAAAGTGATCCAATTTCGCGAAATCACACTGGAACAAATTGCATTATATACTATATGATATATCCTCATTTCAAAGTAAAGATTTTTCACACTTTGTTAAAGCCAATCAGAATCTGTTGGCGAAAAATATGCATATTTAATTGTTTTAATTTGACTATGCAATGCATGAACTTTAACGTAATACATTGAGTTATTTAAAAAATTCATTCAAAGCTGTTATAACCAATGCACCTAACGTCATTTATATAATTTTTGTGTTTAATTTTAAGTTGTTCATCTAGTCAAAGACTCAATGAAAGTGGATTTTTCTTAGTGTAATATGAAGCTTGAAATTTTTAAATAAAAACCGAAGATGAAGGATTGATTTTATGACTGAAAATTACAATTAGTATTATACCATGGCTTTTAAATCTCTAGAAACGTATTGAAAACTGTCGTTTCATTGTACAGATGTAAATAAGTTATCAAATACAGTCTGTGTTCATCGCTATTCTGATGTGTTAAATGTGTATTTTGTTATTATTACTTTATATGGTTTGTTTTATTGAGGTGATCTCCCAGTGCCAGGTGCTAAGGGACATAACCAAGGCGACCTTTTTGAAATGTATTTGTACTGCATCTTTAAACTGTCCTCTTTCGTCATTCGGCTTCTCGTGCTTCGTGAAAGTTGGATACAATGAACTGCGTGTGTCACGTGGCTGGAGTTTTGTGGTAACTTCCAATGCCTTCTGACTTATGTTGGAGGTGGGATTCCAGCGGGGCTGTGTCAATATGTATAAATGACATGGACAAAGTACAATACATGCCGTTTTACGTAGTTCTCTCATAACTTTGGGGTTTAAGTTCATGAGCCCTAAAGCCTAAATGTGACGGGCCTATTCGGCCATATTAATGATTTTTGTGGAAAACAGCATCATTAGTAGTTTGTTTCTTTGATTAGGGTGTAATGGCGCACTGAAAGTTATAAAACCCACAGAACAGCGTGCCATCACAATAGGTGAAGGAAACCACCCTCGACGCCACTGACACCAAGCAATGACCAGGCACGACAAATACACGACAATCTAGAGTGGTTGGAGATAAATTGATACACTGTGATGCCCAGAGAAACTAATTTGTTGTGGGGTTTGAAACTGACAATTTACTGGTACTGTGTTAAGTATTTGTCTGGTCCATTTTCATTAGTTGTTATCTGTGACGTTAAGTTTGGCTTCCTTCTCCCAGTTCGATAACACTATAAGTTACTATAAGTGCGATGCAACAAATCGACCATTTTAACGGTGCACACGGTTTCATTATATTCACGTATGTTCCAAATACTGCCCATTACCATACACACTTCATTATTTACACAAACCCATGGTTTTTTAATCTTTACAAAACACTTTCAGTTTTCAAACATATATATTGTACTAGGCCACATTGAAATGACAACAAAATAAGTTTTAACCGTTTTTTTTTTTTTTTAGATAAATATTTGGAAAAACACTGTAAATGATCAATACATTTACTGATCCCAAAATGTATCGTGTAAATCAACGGGCGTTCCCAAAGTATTGACCCTCTGCCATCTGCTGTCCTCGTCTTCAAATGCGGGGTATTCCTGATCAGACAGCGGACCCTCGATACTACCGCAATCATATGAGCTCCCGTCTGAGTCGTCTCCCGCTTTTCTGACCCGCATCGGCTGGCACAACTTCAAGTCAATGCCATGTGTACCATGAACGCCTTTGTTTGAACTTTGAGCAAACTTATTTCCAAAATATGGATCTTTATCTTCTGGCTTTTCTATTTTAAAACTGTCATGAATGTTGTTGCTGACACCTTCTTTTCTTTCGTGGTTTTTGAAAGAGATTCCACTGTTTGCAATTTGGTATTGAACATTAAATGGAAAAGTGTCTCCGATGCCCTTCGATTGAGAAATGTGTTTGGCCGTGGCGCCCTCTTTATTGCAACGTTGTCTTAGGGTTTGTCCCGAGGAAACACAGTTGACATCATTGATACAATACTTTTTCGGCTCTCTGTTAAAAACTATATCAATATTTACATTTTTCACATTTCCAGAACTTTGTCCTAAACCTTCATATTTGTGGGGATGCGTTTTCGTGATAGCCTTATCACTATAATCACTGTTTTTTCCCATTAATCCCATTAATTCTCTACTCTGCTGGGCAGATCCTGGTGCCTCCTGGATCTTGGTTACTTCTTTCGGTCCATGGTTTGTCTCGGCGTTAACTGTATACCAATCGTACGGAAAAGAACTTTCTGCAATAAATAACACGATTATAACAGCTTAATTGTCTTACCCGTATCAAATAAAATTTCCCATTTATTGTGTTAGTGTAGATATAAAGTGTGCTACTTGCTGGCATCACATGACAAAGTATGTAGAGGTGTTCTGTTTGACAACATGCCGTGCACAAATACGATAACATTTATGTCAACGAATGGATTATCATTTTTGATGTTTGATCCTTTTTATCATTCTTGTTTATGTTTCGCTATCTACATGTAATAACACCTTTTTAGAGCGGTTTATAATTATTGTAAAAAGGAACAATGCTGATGCATGTAGCATCGATTAAACTATAATCCGTATATTGCAACTGATATTTAAAATTGAATATCTGCCTACCTTCTGATTTTCCATTAGGAATATTGATGTAATTAGGTTTACTGCAAGCGGTTTGTCGGTTAGCACCCAACGCTACATCACTTGTCTCTTCTTTTTTTTCACTTTTGTCAATGTTGTTTCGCCGGGAGAAGCATTCGCTCCAGTCTTCTTCGTCACTTTCACTGTCGTCGCACCATATTGGCCGATCTTTTTTCTTAGTTTGTCTTTGGAACTTTTTCCTACCCATGTGGTTTTCACTGGAGCTGGAGAAACACGCTGCTTGGTTGCTGGCGTTAAAAGGTTCGAATCTGGCGCTTGACTTAGAGGATGATGATAAAGATTTTTCTGCAGCCAGACACCAGTTGTAAATGCGACTATCATCTGAATATTTATCTGGCGGTGTTGGTTTTGACTCTTTCGGAGACAGGGACTTGTCTTTGGTTTTTGGTTCAGTCTTCTGTGTTCCTGCTTTCGTACAATGTTCCGGCGACTTGGCTTTCGGGGGAGACCGTGTCTTCTGTTGATCAATGGGCTCTGCACAAGAAGGTTTGTAAGTCAAGGAGCTGATCAAAAGTTCCCACTCGTCATTGTTACCGGTTAAATCACTCTGGTCATTATCTTCTGGATCGTCTGGAAGAACACCAAATATTTGTACATTTTCCGTTAATGACGGGTGTTTGATACTTGGGATAAGGAAGGACAGAGGGGAAACAGATTGTGATAAAGAGCACAGCAAAATCGGGGTCGGATAATCCGAATCGTGACCATTCATATGAATCAAGAATCATGGGCTACTATCCCACTTTTAACAAAAAAAAGTTTACAAAATAGTCCTGCCACTATTAACATGCATGTTTGTGAGAGGCCATGACATCCATGGAAGGGGGCCTGGATTTACGGAAATCCCATTGTGCATATATATGCCGTTTTGCTCATTTCATAAGCTGTTTTTAATTCTATCTTATGTTTTTTTTATTTTTTCCCTCTGAGTACCCAGCAGGTAAGGATATTTGGATAAAGTAAAATGGGTAGGGTCGACCTGTGGGTAAACCGAAATGGTCCACTAGGCTAGATAAGCGTTTCTGTGTAACTTTCCCGACACCTGTTAAAGACCATTAAATACCGATAAAAGCTCAAACTATTATGGTTTCAGATCAAACCTCAAGTTTGAGGATTCATCGAACGTATATATACAATATAATACAGCTTTATCTTTCTTACATTTAAAACAATAACTAATCTGATAGAACTTATCTCTAACTTAATCTCATTAAATGTCATCACCCGCTCTCCATTATGGTCAGTTGTATTTAAAGCCTTGCTTCATTTAATGATATCGTTTTCTGTTGTTAGTCAAAAGATACTATAGCGTGGTATAGACATTTACCTGATATCAATATAGTAAGAGATGGACACTATGATTGCAACACTCAAAATTCTGTGAACTGGTATCAATTCATTTGAGATCTGTTCCAATCTATTTGTATGTCGTCGTATCTAGTATATTCTTTATTCTTTACACTAGAACAGTAGTATAGTAAGAGCAGCTGAGTTAGTATTTATTAGTACATAATAAGGAACGTTTGTGCGTTACCATGTAGT
>JARFOD010139559.1:0-13200 GCA_031763545.1 Mopalia muscosa
TATTTCTTGTTATCACTATATCTCAGGAACCGCTGCTCCGATCACTTTCATGTTTTGCAGGTTTTGGTTTTGATCCAAGTTATGTCTTAACTTGGTAATGTCTTTACTTAGTAAACACAACTCTTCCTATACTAGCTTAGGCACAAGATGGAATATCAAATCGTGAATCTGTCCCCTCTTAGACCCTTTTCTTGAAACTATCTTAACAGTGTGGGCCTTAAGATCCATCCATGGATCTCTTGTTAAATAGCTCGTTACTCGACAAGCAATCTGAGCGCTTGTTCATAACCGAGTTATTTTATGTCCACCATTGTAAAATTACATTTTCCCACGATATCTTTAACAACTGCAAAACTTTACTATAACCGGGTTCTTTAATGTCCAGCATTGTAAAATAACACTTCTCAGCCATATATTTAATTAACTTGTTATTCGACAAGTGATCGGAGAGCTTGTTCATAACCGAGTTACTTTATGTCCACCATTGTAAAATTACATTTTATTTGACAAACAATCGGAATCGTTAAAGGAATCCATTCTGAGAAATTGATTACAATTGTGTTCTGTAATGTCCGGCATGGTAATATAACACTTTTCAACCATATCTTTAACTAACTTATTATTCGACAAACAATCGCAGAACTTGATTACAACTGTATTGTGCAATGGCCTGCATTGTAAAATTACACTTCTCAACCATGTTTTTAACTTTTTTATTATTTGACAAGAATCGGAGAACTTGATTATAGCTGGGTTGTTTTATGTCCACCATTGTAAAATGGTCTAGAGTGTACGCCCTAGTGAGTGTATGCTTCTGGTCCACATATCCCCCTCACCTCTGGTGTCGTGGGTTCGATTCCAGCGAACTGTATGTGGGGTGGTATGCCAGAAACCCGCGGAAGGTTGTGGGGTTTCTGGGTTTATTTACTACCCAGTTTTCCTCCCACAATAATGCTGGCCAATGATCTGTAATTGGGATTTCATCCTGTTGATTCAACATCAGAAGAATAAAGAATCCTTTAATGTCCAACATTGTGAAATTAAACGTCTCAACCATACTTATATCGACTGTAGTTAGATTCATTTGGCGCAGACCGGCAGTTAGCTGCAGCGGATCACACACACAGACACACACACACGCGCACACGTCATCACCGCCGCACACAACTGTTGTCAAGACATTCAAGGCAAGATTATCATGACATTGGTAACGTCCAAGAACCATCGGTAGTCTCTTTCTCTTATCAAACATTACTACTTTTAATGGTTTTTTGTGTGTTGTGGCTCTTTTCATCTGGTTGAACCTTCTTCTGTGCGTCTATCTGATGGACATTGTTGGAATCATTTTGATTATTTGTCTCTTGAATTGTCTCCCCTGAAAAAGTCAGCAAATAGCAATTACGTTACTTATTAGAAAATCATTTGGTCAAAAGCGTCATGTATTGAACTGAGTGAGCTGTTATTCATAATAATAATCTTGGCTTTGACCTGTTTGTACCTAGCTCCTTTTTGCTATTTAATGATGATTTGCAATTATATTTGCCCAAACCATTCATTCACTCTGAGTTTACTTAGTCACATTTGTGCCAACACTAATAAATGTTATTTCTTATCCTGAAAACTGGGTTAGTTCCAACTCAATTGATTAAGTCTTGACCTGACCATCAGAAACTTGGTCCGCCTTTTTGAGGGTGAAACAAACACGTTTTTTTGTAGTCTGTAAAGCACGGAGCACATACTTGCGTATGCGACAGGGATTTTTTTTCGGATCCGATTATCGGAGCCGTTTGTACTGCGAAACAACCGGCACGTACTTGCGTTTACGTTCCGTTGTGTCAATCCGAAATCCTTGCGATAATAATGCGTTTATTTCATTTTCATTTTTCTAAAACTTACAGAACAAAATATATTACATTAAAAGAAAAGTTTTTGAACTTCTTTTTCAATTGCTTCTTTTACACCATTTTAGTCAAAGGTCATTCAATTTGTTTCTGTTTGTCTTATTTTTCTTGTAATATTGTGTTAAATGTGAAAATTAAAAAAAAAAGAAGAAGTCAAAATAGTGAAAGTTCAACTTCTTATGACTTTTTCTAAAAAACAAAGAAAAAGAAACAAACTAAATGACACTTTTTTATTTTTATATGCCGAGATAAAATGTGCAAAAAATCAGCTCTGTATGGGTACAAAAACCAAAACCCCAAGTAGGCCCCTACGGTACACTGAAAAATGAAAGCCGAGAGAACAGGTAAAATGTATTTCTGGTCTATTTTACGACAGGTTTACCTCTTTCATGCTCAATTTTCTGAAGTAATTCAATCTTTTTTTCTCTTTACAAATAATGTTTGCTGATCTACCACGAGGCATCATGTACAGTGGAGTTTATCTTATGACTGGTTTTCCTCTGGTGTTTGCCGCTCTAAAGTTGTGGGTATTCCCAAGATGACGTCATACAATCACGGAATCTCCCCTTGCGTTACCATTCGGATACGAATTTTTATCGGATAGAAAAGAATGATAGTTTCTTTCCGATTGGATTCGGAGCGTAAATTGAGTTACGCAAGACAAACGCAGGTATATGCGGATGCCAGTGTGAATGAGTGCATTTCTGTATTTATTTTCTCTCCGATAAATGCCGAGAAACGCAAGCGTTACAAATTATGCATCGGATCCTTTATTCCTCGTCAAATACGCAAATATCAATAAATCACATGTGTCGTAGTGCATGTATATATAATGGCCAAATACACAGCATTTTCATACCCGGAAACTCGGATAACTGTTAATCCTCTCCAGGTAGCTACCTGTATTTGATTTATTGTCACCGCTAAAGCATGTAGTCAAGTTTTTATACTCAAAGTTAACGGTCTTCTTAAATTTACTTTATTGGGTCGTCTGAGATAAAGATCACTATCTCAACTTTTTGAATATGTAATAATAATAAAAATCGCAAATTTTGAGCTGAAGTGGGATTTGAGTATCCTTAGTTTAGCTTCTTGAACATGTTATAGGTCAACATTCGTAGTGTTAAATGTACACTTTCATAGGTGTAAAAAAAAATAACTCACGCCACTAAATTTCAACTTTTTGGAATTATTACGTTAACACCATTCGTGCTAAATGTACACCTTGAAAACGTAATAAAATTACAAAGAACACTGAATTTCGGCACTTTCAGAGTTGCTGTGACCTTGGCGGACATTTGTCTTTTTGGTTGAGATAGTTGAACCCCATGTCCATGACCCTCCTCTTGATGAATTCCTGCCCACTACACCGCTATAGTTTACGGTTTTACAATGAAGAAAATACAACCATGTGAAGTCTTATCCAAGATGCAACCTAACAGTTATAGAACAAGAAATAAATCGAAGAAAACCACAATGTATAATATATATCCCATAAATATAAACCGAATTTAATTCACAGAGTGGCTGTACAATACATTGATAATTGTTCGTGTCAAAATTAACAGAATATATAATGAGATTCTCGAGTCTGTAGCTAAATCACTTAATCACCCATATAAACATTAAACATACATGTGATGCCAAACTCTATATTGATGGCGTCTGTAAACATGGATTTTGAATCAATGTTAGATTGATTGATTGATTGGTGTATTACGCTGTGCCTAAGTATATTTCACTTAAATGACAGCTGTGTATTCCAGCAATAATTGACACTAGCCCAACAAAGATGTAAAGTGCTTTGATACTGGTGGACAATAAAGACAGCATTGCTACTCTTCAAACGACCTGCTGGGCAGGGGGATTGAATCGATGTTCGAAACACGTGTAATTGTTCAGTAAGGTTTTAGTGTAACTAAAAATAAGCCCTCGTAATGTGAATGACAATATACTTCATGAAAGATTATCTCAAAGAGGTTTCCAAATACAAAGCAAATTGAAAGTAACATGATATTACTGCCGTTCCCTTTTTGAATCAAAAATGTCTAATGTTAATTATAGCTTAGAAACACACTCTTAATAGTCCTGGGTTGTCGGATTAACTCTTTTTCCGTTTTGTTAAAAATGGTCATTCTGAAACCGAAAGTTCGAAATGATTAATATTGAATATTTTATATCAAATGGACTATTTTATTGAGTTTATGGGCAGTTAAGCGGCTTGTAGAGTTGCTTCTAATTAACCCTGATTTTGAATCACTATGGTTTAGGTGTAATGCGTCTCGACGAATCACTATATTCCTGTAACAAGTTTACAACTTTTCTATGAGTATAGAGGAAGCACCCCCACCTCCGTTACAAATGGCAGCCACCCCTTTCTCTCCAGGTTTGAGAACATGCACTAAGTGTCCTGTGATACGGGATCCAGACGTCCCTATTGGATGACCGATACTGACCGCCCCTCCATGTATATTGACTTTACTCGGGTCTATGTTCAACAGTCTAATATTGACCAGTGCTACAACACTAAATGCTTCATTTATCTCAAATAATGAAATATCTTCAATTTTAACACCGGTTTGTTGTAAAATCTTTTTGACGGCCTCTGCTGGAGCAATGGGAAAGTCAACAGGCTGGAAGGCAGCGTCGGCAAAACCAACTATCTTAGCCAAAGGCTTAGCACCTAATTTGCTAGCCGCCTGGGCAGTCATTAAGACAAGAGCAGCAGCACCATCATTAAGCGTACTGGCATTTGCAGCAGTCACAGTACCATTTTCTTTCTGAAAAGCTCCTTTCAAGGTTTTGAACTTTTCAAAATTGGCTTTTCTATATTCTTCATCCGTACTAACAGTTATTGGTTCACCTTTTCTCTGTGGTATTGTCACTGGAATTATTTCATTTGCAAACACTCCTTGTTCAGCTGCTGCTTGACTACGTTTATAACTGCTTATTGCAAACTCGTCTTGTTCTTCTCGGCTGATGCTAAAGTTTTTGGCTGTGATTTCTGCACAGGAGCCCATGTGGATTTTATCATAAGCGTCTGTATATGCATCATGGATAATAGAGTCTACGAGTGTCACTCCGCCATATGGAGAGTCGCCCCTTGATAAGTAAAATGGAGCATTAGACATACTCTCCATGCCTCCTGCTACCATCACGTCTTGGTGGCCACACATCAAACTCTGAGCTGCTAACATTATTGACTTCATTCCAGAGGCACACATTTTATTGACAGAGGTACATGGAGTACTTACGGGAAGGCCAGCTCCCAGTGCGGCCTGCCGTGTTGGGGCTTGTCCCAAGGAAGCCTGGATAACAGTGCCCATATATACTTCCTGCACAGCTTCGGGTGAGATACCAGCTCTTTTGATGGCTTCTTGGATGGCTATAGATCCCAGTCTTGTGGCAGGCACTGCAGCCAAACTGCTGCGGAATGAACCGATAGGTGTCCGAACAGCACTGACTATTACGACTTCATTTAGCCCAGATACATGGCTGAAACAACGAAAAGTGCGAGCCTTAGCAGTCCATCGTTTCCCCAACAGACCAGAACGATGACAAAGTGGACCAGACATTTTAAAACCTCTTTTACCTAATATATTTATCCACACCGTCAAAATGTTATTGACTTTGGCTGGTTGACTTTTATCAAATATGAGTTAGTTTCGTATGGTTTTTGAATCTGTGACATAGAGGAAAAAGAAGTTATAAATATAAGAGTAGCTCTGCCCACGTGTCTACCTTGATAGCGAATGCAATGAGTAACCGTTGCTCATAAAAAGCACTATATAATATGATGTCTGTGAAGTCAGTTTGCGGTTGGCAGTTGGCAGTTAGCTATTCGCCAGGGACCATCTCTTATTTACCAACAAATTAAAAATTCAAATAAAGCAATCGAAACAGATACAGAATTGCAACATTAAACACATTATGTAAAAACTAAAGTCATCCACCATATTACATCAAAAGAATCTACCTCCACCGCTTAGCGGTGGAATACTGGCGTAATTTCCAATAGCTAACTGAATATCAGTCTGATTCACATCTTCCATAATTTAAATGATAGAGGCTTAACATTTGACACGCAAAGCAGTAACGGCAAGCTACTGATTAATACATTTTGTTCTCCTCCGTACGGAGGTGGAATACTGGCGTAATTTACAATAGCTAACTGAATAGCAGTCTGATTCATATCTTCCATAATTTAAATGATAGGGGCTTAAAAGGAAATCCGCAGTACTTCAGGCCTACTTTCCTGTTATAGACACTTTAATACTCAAAGAATCAGATATGCATAGTTTTAAGAAATAAAATTCTTCCTAAATTTGTCATTTTATCGTTTAAAATGAAAAATGGATGACCTCTGACCTGTGACGTCACGCCGTGAACACAAATCTCCAGGTCAGTAGGCTACAGTTGCCATTTGCATTATGCTATAGCTTTGAAACACTACTACGACGAAAGAATATCCTATCTTTCTGATCAATTGTTCATCATGTCTCGCAGATGTGTTGCTGAAGGTTGCAGTAACACAACAGCAGATAGGTTAAGTTACATTCCTGGTCGAAAAACCCGCAGTTAGCGAGGGCTTGGGCACGATTTCTGAAAAGCACGAGAGCAAACTGGACCTGTACAAAGTGCAGTACTCTGTACATTTCGCTGAGGAAGCATACGAGACGTCATATATTTTTTTCCAGTTGTTATAACGAAATAAAGTTTATTTGATTGCACTCACTCTTCTGGTCTTTTTCTGTTGTAATCCACGTCATTGATAGTACGAAGTATCGAGTACAGCACGGTTCAGACACACTGCCTCGAAATCCGGATGTTCAATAATGCAATTATATTCTTTGTCACTTTTTTTTACATATGTCTCTCATCTGTGCTGTTAGCACAAGGCATTCTCGCCGAGTTGACATGAGCCGGCAATTATTGTACAAACACATGTAATAAAAATATTAATATAACTCAACAAGTATTGATAGAACGTTACGCATCGGCAAGGATGTACGTATATGACCATACAAAACTTCTGAACAGCGGCTTTAGGATAATTTTCTCCAAAACTCCCCATTTAAGGCAAAAACTAAGTGTTGCAACCCTGTATTGTTATTGTTTTCATTTAGAAATGGCTTATCAAAGTCTCACTTGGAATCAGAAATAGAATCAACGCATGTCTTGTTAGTATTTTCCAATCGTCTGACTTCCCATTATGTGGTTGTATATTGCCTGGTTTCAGTAACTTGTATTAACTATACAAATATTGTAAATTCCTGGTGGATGGTATGTGGCGACATATCCATCGTGAATATTGAACCAGTCTTTTTAATCAACAAATGTTTGTTTTGTCAAATTTTTGTTGTGCTTATATCCTTTCTTTTATTTAGCCTGTATACAGATTATAGCTAAATTCTGAGTTACAATAATGTCATCAGAATGGTATGAATGACGCTTAAAGTTTATTTATTTATTTGTTAGGCCCATTATGTGAAACCAGGAAACATGATTTAAACTGTTGGCTTGAATAGTAACCGCGCTTCATCAAGGCACGCCATTGACCCCGTTATCATGTATTCCATACCGCATATATTATGTATTTTGTGTACAATTCGAAAATGGTTGGGCACGTGTTGACCCAACCAAGAATCGGCTGTGTTCTGTGGTTGGGTTGTCAGTTATTCAAGTTACCTCAATAGTCTGGTGTTTACGGGCTAGAGTTGACTGCGTGAGTTCGACTTCTATCGCAGTCTAACGGACTCTGCAAAACAAATCGTCTATTCCTTAGGATAAGTTCATAGCCACCGAATCTGTTATGAATACAATTTATATTTCGGTCCATGTTTGCCAACAATATTGTTAAATAAGAAACTAACCACTCCGTGTTATTTAGGCGACTGTTTTCGTCATCCTCGGCACTGTGAGAGCAGCCAGCGCACGGCTAGTCTGTCTCGCTATCGCTTGCAAATGGTTCAAACTGATACGTTTTTTCAGCACCCGAACGCTTACAATTTCCGAAATATCAACATCATTCTTATCTTCTGATGTGTAGGTATCTGTGAATGAATCAGATATGGCTTCGTTGAGCCTGAAAGAAAATGCTGCCATGTCTCGATGAGGAAAAGTCTTATGCACTACTGGGCTAAAGCATGGCTAACTGCTAGGCCAGGCTGACAGGACTTCACGACGTGACGTCACCCAAGCATAGATCGGAGTATCCGCGGGCAGGCTTATCTGGTTATTTTAGTGCCTTGTGGGGGGCAAAGTCGACAATATTTCGTTGTGTTAAATATATATTACTTTTGAACAGGGTATAAAGATTATGTTTAGGGCATAAAATGGTGAATAATAATACCACTGCGGAGCTCCTTTAAAGGGTGTTACACAAAGCAGACGGATACCGACAGACCATATATACCATTACCTCGAGGAAGTGAGGCAGCCACAATTGGCATTTTGGGCCTAAATTGGTGGCGATAATTGACACTTATATATTACAATAGGATTGTTTTACTGTTATTTTAATTAATAATCACTTAGATATTTTTAGAATGAGTAAACCAATAAAAAAATCAAGTATGGGACTGTAATGTATCGTTAAGCGGGGGAAAAAACAAGTGAACATATATACCTAAAGCAGTTGAAATAACCAGACTCTAGAACCTCATTCAGGATGCCAAGCGCCTCTGCTATTTTTTTTTTTTAACTGTTTATTGTTCATTACTCTGATACGAAATATTAAGAAATCAGCATTGAAACTTCAACCATATATAAATGCGTAAATTAACTTAAAACAATGAAATTTGTGACACTTTTGTAACAATAAACATATAAAAATAATATAAAATTTAATTGTAATAAACAACAAAAGGGTAATATTATTACAGTAAATTTGTCAACTGTTGATTAAGTTCTTTCGTCTGCTTGGAACTGAATCAGGTTTGTAATGGGAAGTTAACGATTTGTTGACTATTAAAGAAATTGAAAATGATGCTAGGGCTGGGCAATGCAGACAGCTGTGTGTTTTTTTATTCAACTAAAGTTTATATCCAGATAGTCCAACAACAACCGAGCCAACTGTTAATCTTTCAGGAAATTTAAAAAATATTTGGAATCAATATGTTATGAATTAGCTAGTTTAATCTGAAACACCAAAAATACACCTTCAAAAGACATGACCCCCAGCAAAACAGCTGGCTTGGCATGATACCGTTTCTAATAGTACAGTTATGTGCTGCTAAATATAAATATGCGGTACCATGGCAATATAGATGGTACAATAACTAGAGCGCAGCTTGGTTCAGACTGACACAAGACAGACACGACTAAAGGCGTGTGCACGAACTCCTCATGTCTGGGTAAAATCTATTTTCATGATGGTGTCTAAAGCTGTGCTCGTAGCTTGTCTTGTTGTGTCGCTGACAGAGAAGAGTTTTCAAACCGTTAGTTCATCTTCGAACACGAGCGAGCTGACCAGTATTTTGGCCAACTTGCAACAAAGTCTTTCTTCGTCCTCTTGTGATTCCCTCAGTCTGTTGACGCAGGTTCTTGTCCGTGAGATAGAAGCCCGTGTGGAACAACGGTCTCAGCTTGAAAGTAGGATTACAGAGCTGCAAAATCAGATTAACAACAGTATAGCAGGTAGGCTGGTTTCCTTCAAATGTGTGCTTTTTTAGACGTCTTTTACATTTTTTTAGAATTCGCTGTCCTTATTATCTAACTATTTTACAAATAATGTAGAGGACTGCTGACCGTATGGCAAATTATGGGCTGGTCGGTCACCAACAAAAAATTATAAGATTTGAAGCGAAACATTTGGCGCCTCCGACAGGACGATTGCGTTGAGCACGTATATAGCTGCGTAGAAAATAAATGTTCTTCACGAAACATGTCAGTCGAATGGATATCTCTCGCAATAATTTATATCCAATATGACGACACTCTTATGTCCTTAATTGTCAATAAGCGCATTCGAATGGATGTTTTCGTTAACACGGTGGCGGCTCAAGGTGACTTGTTAACCCTATCCTAAAACTAAGAACTCCCGTTTTGTCTTACATGGATGACGGAAATGCCCACAATTGTAAACAACATTGGAAAGAGTGGCTATGAGAAGCACGTATGGTTGAACCAGGGATAGCCCAGATAAAAAAATGCATTTTTAGGTATCAACATTATAGGCCTACTACCCCCCTCTCCCCCCCCCCCCCTCCCCCCCGACATCGCCGATGCAAACACGGTGGGCACATGGAGCTCAAATTTATACGTGCTATTTAGACATATTACCAACATCAAAAGAGATCCTCTTCTAGCTGAGCGAAGGGGTTAACTTTGTTGAGCAATGGCGCCCAAATCTCCACGGAAAACTCATTACATCTATGCCTAGCTCTAATGGGGTACAGATGAATTGAAGTACGATACTTGCTACTATAACTCATGAATAGCATAGTACAATAACCGAAGCAAAGTTTCAACCTACAAATTTAAAATCTTTACTATGAAAAAGGCCTGTTTTATATGACATGAATATCCATCTTCGTAGATGAAGAGTTCTTATCTCTAATAGTCTATCTCACAATGTAGCCTTTACTACTTTTGTTAACGCTACATGTAAGTAGTCTCTAAATAAAATGCTGGCTGGCTTTTGTCTGGAAATCTTTACTCGGGTTTAAAAAGTTAAGTAACGCTGCCAGTCTGCGACACTCGCCATAGCACTGCTGCTTGACATACTGACTGTCAAATTTGTTTTGATACTTTTTTAATACTGACTGAATACTTTTCAACAAATACGCAACAAATTAATTCATTTGTAAGTAAATACGTATGTTTTTGTTCGATTTAACGTTTGAAATATTTGTAAGATTACCTTAATTTTGAAACCAAATGTATACGATAACCGGGCATTATGACGGCCTTTTGTTTTTAAAATTTCTTCGCTGCAATAATACCAGACTCTTGTGCTGTGCTTTCAGTTTGCACGAGAAGTGTCCGGAGCCCGGGTATTAATCAACCACTAGTTCTCTCACAACTGAATGAATTATGTTTCCTGTGTGACATCACGTAACACCGATCCATCAGGTAGATCTACGTCATTTACCGGGATCCCATTGATATACTGCTTTTAAAATACACATTTCCGCGTCAAATTGCTAGAGAGGTTGGGTCCAGTTATTGTTTCCGCTCAGTGAAAATCTTGGACATGATTTCTTTTTTATAGTAAATCTTCGACTAATGTTACCCACTTATGCTCTAATAAATGAAAGAAAAACATGCTACGGTACTCTGTCGATACTAATATGGGATAATCAAACGTTTTCTCTGCCTTTAACTTACATCTCAAGGATAATAATTCGGATGATTTTGTTTCAGCTCCGACAGTAGCATTTTCTGCCCAGGCCTATATCAGCCAGACGGATGTGACAATGCAACAGAAAATCAACTTCCAAAGTGTTATTACCAATCTGGGAGGTGGATATAATGCGGATACAAGTACATTCAGATGTCCCGTGAGAGGCCTGTACCAGTTTCTTGTCACCATTCTTTCTATGCCCAATGACAGGATAGAAACAGAGCTGATGGCCGGCGGTGTTTCACGGATGCTTCTATACTCTGGTGGAGCGACGTATTATGGATCCGGTAGTAACTCCGTGCTGTTGGAACTTCGGACTGGAGATGAGGTGTATGTTCGACTTTACCGTTCCACAGGTACACAGGTTCACAGGAGATGGAGCACATTTAACGGTTATCTTGTTAAACAACTTTAACTACAGTTCAACGCGCTCTGACTATTACATTTGAAATACTATATAAAAAGTTATCACGTTTCTCCCAATCTATAGAATGCTGTGAATTTTCAAATACATGGTCCGGAATTGCAGACCTGGAATCAATAAACTTTCCAGTAACTGTCTGTTCTTTGATACTCTGGTTAGGTGGATGACATATCTCACTTATTCACTTCGAACATGAAAAAGTAATGCCGAAAACGCCATGTTAGGTTGAGTCTTTACAGTTATTTGAAATTTTGTACATTATTGCATGTGTTGATCCTTTAAAGATTTGTTATTGGTCATTTCTTTTAGCATATTCCACCAAAAAAAATTGAGGCGTGATGAAAATCCGTTCAATGTCGGGTGAACTTAGTTTTGACTCTCATTTAACGAAATATCTCATTTAACGAAAATTTGTTTAGATATAAAATGTAAAATACAAATATGATATAACGGAGTTCAATACAGATTTATAATCAAGTACTTTTTGTTTCCTTTATCTAGAATGTTTTGTCACCAAACTATGACTATAAGTTAGTATCCAAAACTACTACCAGTACGTTATTATATAATTTTAAAGACTTTTGCGTGGGTTGTTGTAAATACATTAAAACAAGAACTTCTGGGCTATTCCATGTTATTGTTTGGCTGAACGGGCCTGCAACCCTCGGGTCTTTCTCTTATGATTTAGATTATTGTTTCAGTTGAGAAAGACAAAGGCATGAGGATTGAGAGCTTGATCCATATCATCTCCTCTCAACTCAACTACCAGCATCTCACTGCAACTGACTTCACCCGATTCAGTCGACACTTCGCTCTGGCGACTGGGTACAGTTGCAGTTGGGCATGTTATATTTTTGATGCAAGGCTGCGATCGATCAAAGCAAAACACATCCCTTTAGAATCACATGACCACTAAAATGGCTCTTCTTGAAAGGAGCAAAGATACACAGATTTGAATGTAGAACTTTTGCCCGTTTGGTGGGGCAAGTAAATATTTATCAAATAGGGACACTTCTTGTTAGGCGCTGTTTAAAATACAATATTCAATTTGCTCAAAAAGGGTATTTTTATGAGTGCGCCACATGATAATCAAAAAACCATAAGACAGCATTATAGCTGCAGACAGCATGCGCACATATTCTTAGTTACACTTGATCGCAGTCCACGTGTCTGTTCCTAACCTGTTCTGTGATGATCAGTAGGAGTGAAAAGCAAGAGTTTTGTAAAACGTCGACGTGTTCGTGACAAAAACGTCGACTGTGTCTAGTTATCCGCAGTTTCAGTGGATTGCATGTTCAAATGCCCTTAGCTTAAGTGTGAAAAAATAATAAATCAACTGCTTGAGAAATATTTTAGGATAGGGAAGGTACAAGGTATAACTCTTATGATTTTGAGCTGATATTCTTCAAATACCTTTTTAAACAAGTCTCAGAGATCTATATAACATAAAGAATAGAAACGTTTCTGGCCTAAAATAGTCAGGAAAATGTAGAGTATACGATTGAGTTCAAAATGTTCAGGAGAACTAT
>JARFOD010139570.1:0-13200 GCA_031763545.1 Mopalia muscosa
CACAAACAGATCGGCTTGCTGTTCCCCTTTAGCTCTGAGAGCACCAGGGCAACATGAAGCTCCCTCCAACCGCCCGCCACAATAAGGGGGACTTGATGTTTTTCTCCTTAACAACAGGGTAGTCTAGGTGGTTCGCTTTTACTCCTGATGAGTTGGTATTTGCCTGTGAGTTGTAGGTTAGACAAATTCACTTGTGTGGTGACTGGGGATAAAATTTTGAACATAAAATATCTGTCAACACTAAATAATAAATTGGTGGTTACTAGTATCCTAAATTAAACGTTTCTAACTGATTACTATCAAAATAGATACATCTCCCAGTCACATAATACTGACGCCAAAATGACCCAATCTATTACCTGCTTATATCAAACAAAAGTCTGATATTTACTGTTTAAAAGTCTGACAGAGATCAAATGATTTTAAAAAGCTGGAAAGCAAAAATACTTTACTACAACAAATTTAATTCCACATTTATATAAAATCAGTGTACAAATCCCCTGGTGTCTGAGTAATCAGCTAAATATTTCTAAAAACTTTCAGATAACAAAACAATTATACAAGTAACTTGAACAGATATGATCTGACTTTGGTAGTTTATATACATACAACACCAGGAACTGAACTGTCTCTTTCAAGCAAAGCTTTTATCTGTTGAGAAAGAGAAATAAATATATAATCAAAGAAAAATCAACTGACACACTGATATTAAGAAGTTTATTATACTTTATGTTAAGATTGCAATTGAAAGATTTAACATCAACTTAGCGCTAAGATCGCTTTGTGGAACAGGCCCCAGGTAATTAAAGCCATATTTCGTTCAGCTGTTTTTTGGTCTTCGTTTAGCTTTAATGCTTTAATGCTGTGGTAAAGGGTATTTCACTTATATGACAGCCATGACTTCTAACAAAAATTGAAACTTGCACAACCATAATGTGAAGCATTTACATAATGTTAGAAAGTTGATTTTGCTTCCTTTGCTAAGTAAAGACTGTATTGCCATTTGCCACTCTTCAAACAGCTGTCCTTAGCCAGAGGGCGATGGTAAAATAAAATAATATTAGATTAACAAAACAGGTCAAGACTATTGCATAGTTAATACTGTGATGGTATTTAGTCAATTTTATAACTCCCAAGTTTTAAAAATATTGATACACAAGGTCACTAATATTGTTATGCATCCCTCAGGTTCTAAGGTTTAAATTATTTTCGTGATGTGTCATTGTTTGGTTGTAGTTTAGCGTCGTACTCAAAGTTATTTCATTTATGGAACAAGAACAACAGATTGACCATTTCACACTTTTCCTTGCTAAAATACGGTGAAAACTTGGGAGGAAACCTGGTAAAAAAATATATATATAAACAAAAACCACTCCCACGATACCATGGATGAAAATTACTCGTGGGTGAGTTCAGTGGGTGAAGGAACCGAACCTTTGTTTTTCATACTGAAAAGCAACAGATGATTGGAATATAAACAAAATTATTGTCACAGCTGTTGCAACTGGACAGTTAACTCAAGCGAGAGAATCCGTCTCACCGCATTTAAAGCACCTCTGGCTTTAAAAGAGCCAGTTTTCTGCATACATTCAGCTTTGAAATATATCTTTCTATCTGTCAGGCTATCAGCTGAAAGGTTTGTAAATACAGGAGTTTTGTGTGTCAAGTTGGAAATTCTTTCTCGAGCTTTGGAAACGTCTGAAAGTGTGACTTTTGACATGTTGTCTCTACAGGGGAAACCCGCCTACAGAGGGAATCCCCCACGTGAGACTGATAATGGCGCCCCCTCGTGTGCAACGTACTCTATCTTTTAAGTATTCTCAAATTCGATTGGACGTTGAGAATTTGCACTTTGCAGACAACACTGTGTAAATACAACCTGACAGTAAGAAATAGACACGAGTTTGTTTATGATTCTATGACGGAGCTCAAATCATTGCACAAACTCGAATGCATAAAGATTTTTAATCGCTAACACAATACAAATGCGCTATCTTTTGAAAATTAAAGATTGTCTCTCGGCCAATCAGACTGCTCGTTTGTAAACGCTTTACCCATATTGTCTGACCGAGTTCAAAAACTTGAATGTCAGTGCTCTTCGTAAAGTTGGGAGGAGGGACTTGTCTTAGGAGAATCGCTACGGCAAGAGGTTTGTTTTGTGTTTCCTATGACCGTTGCTGGTCATCAAGAACGATTAGTTCATTTAATTAAGTAAAAATTGTCGATGATTTGTGTAATGAATCGATAATGCCACTAAAATCCACCACCTGTGTTGTGATCGGGAAGTGGCGACTGCTGCAATGAAAACATAGGATGGGTGAAATTACATACAATGTACATGTATATTAAGAAGCCGGACAGACAAAAACAAGTTGTTTTGTGACGTAGCCTACATTGCTGCTGTCACGTTGCGCCTTTGGCCGGTAAAGCAGTTAGAATATGCGAAATAATATAATATTGCAATCAATGAAAATGTTCAATTCTCTTTTTTGTCCACCCTTTAAAATTTGTAAAAAAGCATAGCCTAAGTTTTGGGTGAAAAACAGATCAGCTGTGAATGGAGGTGAAAAAAAGGAAAGAAATTAGGGCCTATCTTAATTAAGTTGTGAACACAATACTTGCAGGTCACTTAATAATTTTTTGTTTTGTTTTGTGGATTTAGACATAAAACTTGAAAATAATTCCAAAATAGAATATGCTAAAGATAAAGTTGTTTTTTTTAATTACTTTTTGCTGTTATTGATCTTAAGACTTGTTGAGCTAATTAAATTTATAATATTTATGCGTTTGTTTCAGATATAAATTATAAGACCAGTCATTGTTGTTAGGGGGGTATAAAGGGCAAAATGGGGACTGTGAAATAGTTTAAAGCAAATTGGATTTACCTCATTGGATGAGATGACTTCGAAAATGGATATTACCGGCACTAGTAAGCCGATTGTAAAGAAAATACTGCGATCACCATCACTGAAACGAAAGACTAAATCTGTGCCCATCACACAGAGGGTAAGTTTTCTTCAACTTTTTGAAACAGTTTGGTATCATACCTTTCAAGTTATTACAAGAAAAGCTTATTTAAGCTCACTCACAGTCACATACATATGCAATACTGACAGTACAGCTGTATGTGGTCAGATTGAGATATTTTCAAAAACTCCTAGCATCCAAACATGATCAAACAGGTTAAAAAGGAGATCCTGAGATTAAATGTATGATGGCTAGATCTAGTCCTTATAATTTGACAGTATGTAATATCTGCCATAGAACTGTCCTTCATCCTCGCCTATTGGGGACACAGATGAGGTATCTCCATCAGGCTGGAGCCCTCTGGCTAAGGTTGTTTGTTTGAAGAGTAGCAATCTTTACTTAGCACTGGACGAAAATTAACTTTCCCACATTATGGAAATGCTTCAGAATCATAGTAGTGTCAATTATTATTGGAATAAACTGCCTTTTATATAAGTGAAGTACCCTTAAGCGTGGCGTAAAACACCAATCAAATCAATCATCCATAAGGATGGATTAAACCTGGTTGTGTTTTGTCGCTTACAGTGGAAGTAATAGTAAGTTTTGAACTTCGTAGGAAAGTTTGTATTCCGTGTATGTGGCAATTATGTTGACATAGCCTCTTTTTGTGCATGTTTAGATGGGTTTTAATATTTTTCTGTCCTATATTGGCTATGAGGTAAGTGTGTCACATCTCCTTGTGGTTATGTAATCTACTTTACATGCTAAAGCCTCCTGTTAGGGCTGATGTCATGTCTCAATTTGTGCTGATACAATAGATTTAGACCAAGTTTTGTTGTATCTGTCATAATGCATGTTGTGAGTGTCTAACAAAAGGACTTAGTGCCATCGGTAATAATATCTGCATACAGTTCCATATCTATCATTTCTGTGTCACTTATTGAGGACAACATGTTACATTGTCACTTCCCAGTGTGACTACCTGTATGTTATCCACTAGACATGCTGTGCCAAAGAATAATTTTAGTTTTGATGTCACGTCCTTATTGTACAGGTAGAATATTTAAACTTGTAAAAAAGATTAATTTTACATAAAATTATATTATTTATGCTAAAAGTACAAGTATGTCTTACAAACTGGTTCTTTCAGTTAAAAAAGTTGTTGAAAACATTAAAGTAAAATTTCAGCTCTGAAAAGCATCTGGACGGACTTCATGAGACCCACAGGCACTATGTTTTTCATTACCAGCAATTACAAATTATTACCTAAATCCCTACGCTTGTATAACCAGCGATCGGCTTACAGTATAGCCCCTACTGATCAGCCTAGACGCTGGTAGATATAAAGCGTTTGTTAGGTAATGCCTACCGGACGCTCGATAAAACCAGCCAATGCAAGTTGATCTTTCAATGCGCTTTCGTCTTTGATTGTTTGCTTGGTTACAGGGGCAGCACATCCTTAAGCCTCTATTTTACAAACCTGTTTGCTCATGTGCCCAGGTCAACCAACAGAATTTTGTGTGATTTTTAAGGCGGACTCCAGAATTCACAGGAATCTGATTGGACAACGTCGTTCTTATGCTTTAGGCCATTACCTTGCAAACGGCTTTATATCTACCAGCGTCTAGGCTGGTCAGTATGGGCTATACTGTAAGCCGATCGCTGGTTATACGAGCGTATCATATGAGTGGCATTCAATCAAACAAGACGTTTGTTCAATGAAAGCAAATTAATACATTTTAATTAAAAGAAGATTAAAATATTGTAACAAACCACATCATGTGTGTGGCTACGCCCCATATGTGGACTTCAATGTTGACATATTTATACCTGTAGACATCAACTTTGATATTTATATTATTCGTCATCATATGGCACCTGCAAGTAAGGAAATATAATTTAACGTCCACTATTATTCAAAATTAATGAAATTTATTTTCAATTTGTCCCAATTTAATATTTGATATACCCCAAGTTCGGGGTAAGGTAAGTTAATGTACGGGTTTTTAATTTAATCATAGTAGCATTTGATCTAATGGTCACGAATTTACTGATAATCGTTCGCCTTACCTTTCGATATTATTTGGCCATTAAATGTAGTAATTGTAATATTGTATCATGCAGTGATAGTATTTTAAAAATCTATGAATGATATCGTTCCAGTTCCAAGTCAGCCTCCGCAGGCAGTTGTAGCAACACCCGCCAGTTCCCGGAGCATTAAGGTAGCATGGTCACCGCCACCACTCTATACCCTACATGGGATATTACAAGGCTACAAGGTGCTCTATAAACCAGTCCGGGAGGACGAAGGTATGTAGCTTAACAAAGCACATCAAAGAAAAATATATTTTCGCCTAATTTTTGTTATTACCAGGTAAAGAGATTTGTTCGGTTTAATAATTTGCATGTAGTTTTCAATTCTTTTGTGAAAAACTTATGGGGTTTGCGTTTTCAGACGAAAGTGATGCTCGCTTTAAAGATGCCAATGGACTGGAAACAACCATTCATGGTCTACACAAATATACCAATTATAGTATACAAGTTTTGGCGTTTACAAGAATGGGGGAAGGTGTTAGGTGTGTTCCAATTTATGTGCGGACGATGGAAGATGGTAAGTGCTGTTGGCGTTAGGCATAAGTGGAAGGGAGATAACTCGAATATGGCACTTTATGACATTTTTTTTTAATTAACTCGATTTTTGAGGAGATATCAATGAATTACAAAAAAACTAACAATACTAAACACAGTAAAAGGATAAAAGAGTTAGAAAGAATACTGATTCTTATATGGAAACAGTGATTATACCAGTCAAATCACCAATAATTACATTTGCATTATGTTCTGTATATTGTAAATATAATAATGTATATAACACCTTATCCACTTAATTTACAAGCAAAAACATGAAATTCAAATTGATTTCTTCTTATATTTTGTATACATTAGCACATCCAGTCAGTTCTTTTCTCTGGTGATCCATCTGAATCTTTTTACACACATGTGTCTTAATTATACAGTTCCAGATGGCCCCGGTGATTTGAAGGCGTTTCCAGAGAGTCGAACCTCTGTGGCCGTTGCTTGGAGGGTACCGCCTCACACCAACGGGCAACTACTCAAATATACCGTTTATTACCGGAAACTTGGCGTAAGGGTAAGTCTTCAGATGATAACAGTTAACCTTGCTCTGTTACAACATATAAATCGATCACACTTTCAAATTATTTATTAAATTTAATTAATGTTGCCATTTTCATGGATTTAATCCACAGATTCCACACAACGGTATCTTTGAAATTGTATTTTCCACATGTAAAGTTTTTATACAACTTTACGAAGCATGCCAATCGCATATATCTCTTTCAATATATTATTTTAATTTTTTAAATCTTCTAGACTTTATTATAATTGTAAAAAAAAAGTTGGATCGTCAATCTATTTATCTATTTATTTGTGATAAAGAAAAGAAACACAAGAAGATTAACAGCCGTATCTAAAAAAAAGTCTCCAAAATAAACATTATATATATTTTGGAATAAATGAAGAGGGAAAATATATGCGAACCTAAAATATCTGTCCGTTGACATGTTTATTTCAGCAACACGATACACTACATATTGACATTACCCCTGAAAAGACCAGTTATATTATATCGGGATTGCATACTAACTATGAGTATGCATTCGGGCTGAGTGCCAGTACAAAGATGGGCGAGGGGAATAAAACAGCGGAGGTTACGGCTTCACCTGACGCCACAGGTATATTATCTTTATTTGTGAATAATTGCATTAAATCGTGTATTTGTATCCTATTCTGACAGGTGGATTCACTTAGACACGTGAACTACTCGAAACCACAAAGGCAAATCAAGACATAATAATGAACTATTTGAAAAATAGTTATTTAGAAGAAGCTTTATGTTATAACTTTTAAAATTAAAGATTTATTTTAGGATTTCAATTGCTACATTAGTATATATGTAAAAAAAATCATGGATGGAAAAACTCTGTCTGATTTAACCAAATCAAAATTAACAGGTTGGTGGTTTATAGTCTGATCTGGATATGGCCTTATTAACTGGTTTCTGTGGAATTAGGAATAGTAACTTATTCCTTCCCGTTTCTCAATTCATCACTGTGTTATCTAATTCTAGCCCCGGCTCGGATCACCAATTTCCCCATGTCTTTGACGGTACCCTGGAAGGATACAGTTGTCTTACCCTGTGAGACCGTGGGTAATGTTCCACTCACTCGAATGTGGAAAGTTGGGTAAGATTTACTTCACCTTAATCTGATAGAACTCACCCAATGTTTCATTAATTCCTACCACAGTATCCTTAGCAAACGCTCAAATATTAAACTCTATATTACATTGTCTTTGTGATGTTGCATTTCATTTACAAACTTCACCGTTTCAAAATGTATTCTGAACTCAAAGCATTAGAAAGGGCCTATTATGTAATTTTCTAAAACTGTGAACAAGGTGAAATGAGTATAGGTGTAAAACATACTATTTTTACAGCATTTAGGAGCTTCACAAAATAATTGAATCTATATATGTTAACCAGCGGCCACAGTGTCCGTACGAGTGCTCGAGTGAATGAGTTGAAGAATGGATCATTGTTAATCGATGGTGTTGAAGATAGTGATGCGGCTAACTACACATGTAGAGCAGAGAATAGATACGGCTCAGACGAAGTCATTATTGCTCTCAAGGTCAAAGGTCAGTACTATAGTCCACATAATATAAATAATTACATCCCTCTATCACCTTTCATTTGAAGCAACAAATTGCTGATCAAACAATGTAGATTTCATCAGATAGATGCAAATAAGAATTGGCTGGTTGATTGATTGCTTCCTTGTATTGCATGCTCTACCCCAGTAAGAAGATGGAGTACTCGTGTAGCACTCGACAATTACCACAATTACCAATACGACTATGCTTGGTCAGCTTGGAATATGATCAGATAATGTGTGAATTGATACAATAGATGGAGTAATTGAGTAGCACCACACTCTGCTACAACTACAACCATAAAATGCGAAGTTTTTTTTATAAACCATTGCAATTTCGCATTGGTAAAATAATATTTTGAAAAAGAAAACTTTGCACAGTTTTTATGCACAAATAACATGATCTCAAAACGTACATTGTCGTATTGTTTTTTATTGGTTAATATTAATAATTTATAAATGACACTTTTCCCGCCATTTCTTAAATTCTCACTTTTTTTCCGTTTCAGTTCGAGCTGATATTCCAAGTAAGTATGATATAGGGGATCCTATGACAAAAAACTGTGTTACAATGTAATGAACATAGGGTCTCAAATTAGGTATTTTATAATAAGTTCCCCCTCTCTCAGGTGAAATATATTGAGTGCCATCCAACCATGGTATCGGAAAATAGTTTCTTGGAAATTAAACCAACGTTGGCCAACTATTTTTAGAGATTAAGATAAAAATCCTATGTATTTACCACCAGTAGTGTAACCCTGAAAAGCACACTCATTTTATATCTAAAAATTTCGGCATTTTATTTTGCCATCATCAGAAGTTAATCGATTTCTTTATATACAGTACAAATTGGTTACGCTATATGTAAATTTATAACCCCAATGTACAAGGTATGAATGAAGTTTGGGAAATACATAAATGTATTTGGTGTTGATTGTTTTCAGCTGCTCCCCGACCCCCGATTTTGACACTAGCCGCCACTACATCCTCTACAGTGCAGGTTAACTGGCTTTCAGGAAGTAACGGGGGGAGCCCTATCAAAGGTGTGTTTAACTATTTACTCCTATTAGATTGGTTACGGTTAAATGTCCTGCTTAAAGATAATTCACTCATATAACGGCATACTGGCCTAATAACTGAAGGAGACTATCCTTCAACACAAATGGCCAAAAACAAAGATAGGACAACTACAATACGCAATAGGAGGGCGCAGGATAGGCGTCGTGTTGTCCACTAGTACCAAGGCAACAAGAGACTTGGAAAAATGTTGATAGTGCATTTGTGTTCCGAAGGGTTTAAAAGTGACGATGTATGTATAACGCATTAGTCATTCTTCTTTACCATCAATTTAAGCCAAACTATAAATTCATTTTGACTCAATACTCGAAAATATTGGTAAGTTCTAGAAGGAACTGATATGCCTTTATTTATAATTCTCGTATTCCATTTACAATCTTCCATGGTTTGTTAATGTGTGCTTAACATAAGAAATTTTCATAAAAATTTAACATTAAGGATTTGATTCTCCTTACTTTTTTACAAAAACATATCCGCTTGAATTTGTGATCGATAGCTTCCAAACTACAGAATATATATGTTGTTCTGATATCGATGAATTGCAGGGTTCCTGTTGAGCTACAGAGGTGAACATTTCAACTGGGTGACAGAGAGACTGGGCTCTCGCAATAGAACATACACAGCCACCAACCTACTCTGTGGGACAACTTACCGATTCTATGCGGAGGCGTTTAACCATATTGGAACCAGCCAAAAGAGCAACTATATTAAGACAAAAACCAAAGGGGAACGTAAGTTGTGCTTGTTTTTTTTTCACCCATCTCTATAATTAGTACATTTCCCTGGTACAATCAATTCAGCTTGTGTGGATACTCGAGAAATACCTTAGCACCGCCATGGTAGCCGTTTCCGCTAGAGTTTGAGATTTTGTGTGCACCCGATTCCCATGAGCCTTTTCCTCAGAAGATTCAGACCTTGTGACTTAACCGTATGCCAGATGTTCGGAACGAACAAAGGCCATGGGAATTGGGTAACAAAATGGCAGGAGCTGGTTGCTAGAGAAAGTTGTGGACTTTATACAGGTAAAAACAAATTATGAGTGCAGGTAATGAGCTTTACAATGAATGCTTTGGGTATATCGAAAGACGTTTTTCGCTTTGATTCCGTTTAAAAAGATTTTACTTTCTGTAATTTGGATAAAAGATGTCAATCTGCAAGACGTTTTTTGATGAAGCTGTATCATCAGTATGGCATACGCTATATAATGACAGTACCGTACATGGATCTAGAAATACCTTAAGCTATCACTTCACAAGACCTGTGCATAGTAACGCTTGAGAATTGTCTTACAGGTCCGGCTGAAGCTGCTTCTGAACGTCTACTAGCACATATCAACATTACATTCATTGATCTGGACATGAAGGCCTGGCTTACTGGTGGCTGTTCTATCAACTACTTCGCTGTCCGCTATCAGGTGTGGAGAGATGACAAATGGGTACAGGTGTCAAATCATATTGAACCGTCTACTGTAAGTTTACAATCTTTAGAATCGGATTACAGCCTAGTTAGTTTTGCATGCTTATTAGACATATAGCGATTTGTCAAAGTTTACAAACATTTTCTACAATTTTCTTTGGTTAACTGTTTTCATGCTGTAATCTTCAAGCTTCCCGTGTCTATAACTATGGTCAATTAGCAGACATTTGACATTCTAAACACATCACTTTAGGATAGTGGCATTCCACGTTCTATGGAAACGTTTCACACATTTATCCAACATACATTCGAAATGTTCAATCACATATTTGTGCGATTATTTGCAGGAAATGTATCGTGTATACGACTTACAGCCATCTACATCATATACAATGGAGGTTACTGCCCATACAGATGCTGGCTCGACCGCCACCGTTCTTAGATTCGCCACATTAACGTATACTGGAAGTGAGTATATCAATGCTATTGCAAAATACAACCAACACTAATTAACTGAACAGTTTAGTATTCCTCCAAATGAAACATGATTTGTACAGGGTTTTTGGTGTAGAAATAGGAATGTTTAACTGTATTACACCTGATTTATTTTAAATAACCTGAGCGGATTCTATTTCTTGGAGACTGTTAATAATGATGAGTTTGATCATCGCATGTCATTGTCATAGTCATTGTCATAATAAACCATGATAACAATATGTATATAAAAAAAAGTATGCACCAAAAGAGTAAACAAGAGAAACAAAAATTTAAAGGGCTTAATGGTTAAGGCGAGATTTCACTCTGTGTCAGACAGGTTGATACACTCAGCGGATATATTTATCGGTAAATTCCTTACCTCTGAAATACCAGTTTATAGGTTGATTTTTTTACTAACACATACCGAATATCTTGTTGTTACATATCTATCAACACTGTATATATACCATATTGCCTTCTCTCGGGATGTATGTACACAACTCAAGATTAAGATTTATTTAAAAACTTGTCTCTGGAAGTTAATCTAGAAAATGAGATGATTACTCGATTTTAATTAATCTACATCCCTTTTTTAGTGTGATTACGTTTTTGAAATAAATAGAAACGTTTGATGTTGATACATAAGACTAATTTTATTCGACAGGTACTATCCAACCCTTTTTCATAGTAAGCGAAAGACCCGAACCATTTTACCAGAGAATAAAAGTTATGGTTCCATTAACAATAACGATTGTCAGTTTATGTCTGGGGGCAGTACTGTTTGTTCTGTACTGTCATAGACGAAAGGAAAGGAAACAGTACAAAGGTAAATATAGCTCGGTGACAGCAAGACACATTCTTACGAACCAGTTTATGCACATTTATGTAAGAGCATGGAGATAATTTGGCTGCAAGTGTATTAAAATAACAATACAAAACAGAAGAGATATATTATACTGTGTCATTCTATTTATCATAATGAGCAATAGTGACTTTCAATACATCTTTTGTTTGAACACAGGATAATATTTAATGTTGCGAATAATTATGCTACAAAAAAAGCATTTGTTTTAATACTAGAAGTTGCATTTATTGTTTCTTTATACATTTTGATGCTGATTTTACTCATTTTACCGATAAAAAATCTACCTGTCTTAATGATACCCAATTTAGTGCATGTCAATAGTTCTCTTGCACATCCTCAAGGCCGCCTTCATAAAAATGTCAGTATGTAACTGATGCTATTCTAGGAACACTATATCCTAACCTTTTTGCCATTTGAGAACAGTTTGCATAGATGACGATATGAAGTAGATCCGAGCACTGTTTTATCTCCAACCCTTGTTAGTTCATGTTAGTTGATGGCAATTCACAAACTCTTTTATTTGACTCGCACTTCTCCCTAGATTTTACTTCCATAGAAATCAACCTGCTTGTTTTCCCCAATTCTGGTAAACACGGATAATTAATACACTACCTAGGACAACAGCTTCAAATGCCGTGTGCCCTCTTTCTCTCTTGAAAAGTTTCTCTAAATGGGTGCAAGTGGGTAATTCAGATTAAAATGAGCCATTCAGGAAACGAACTTCTGTTTCGAGAGAGTATACTATTTAATCAAAGATAATCGATAATTGTCTTAAAAAATATCACCGGATCACAAGAACATCCCAGATCTGACAGGGCTTTGTGCATGTTTGTGTACAGGTGTGTGTTAAAATCCGTGTTTACTTTGATTTTACCCATGTTGTGTTGGCCGGTGCCGTGTAGTAGATCCAGTGTAGGACTCTATGTACCTTGTAGTTTGTTCTTCAGACAATTCCTCTAACCTCAGAAGGGATTTGACTGTAGAAACCTCCTTGATGAATGACCTTGACAAGAGAAATGTGGATCTGGATGCCTTTGACGACAGTCCAGAAACCGGGACCAAGCGCAACGTAAACTTGTTGGTGTCTCTCCAGTCAGATGAGAGTATTCCTGATAACAGTCAATCCTGGCTTATCCACGACACCAGTAAAACCACCAGCGACAACAGTGTGACAAGTAGATCAGGTAAAACAATAATCAAACCAGTTAAATGTCCAGCGACAACAGTGTGACAAGTAGATCAGGTAAAACAATAATCAAACCAGTTAAATATCCAGCGACAACAGTGTGACAAGTAGATCAGGTAAAACAATAATCAAACCAGTGAAATATCCAGAGATAACAGTGTGATCACACCCGTTAACAATTAGAGACGACAGCCGTGACCAGTAGATGGATAAACCCATGATCACACCAGTTAACAATTAGAGACGACAGCGTGACCAGTAGATGGATAAACCCATGATCACACCAGTTAACAATTAGAGACAACAGCGTGACAAGTAGATCAGGTAAACCAATGATCACACCAGTTAACAATTAGAGACAACAGTGTGACCAGTAGATGGATAAACCCATGATCACACCAATTAACAATTAGAGACAACAGCGTGACAAGTAGATCAGGTAAACCAATGATCACACCAGTTAACAATTAGAGACAACA
>JARFOD010139581.1:0-13199 GCA_031763545.1 Mopalia muscosa
TTAGCCCTATTCATTGTGCTAATCGGTACTATACTATATAAGCTTAGCCTATAATGTATGGATCGGGACAAATCCATACATTTAGGAAATGTATTATTTCTTGCTTTGGACTTAGGAGCCGTTGTAGAATTAATCCGCCTATCTGAGAAAAATCAGAAATAGTTTTTTTGAGGCCGGCCATAGCGGCCTATTGATTCCAACTTTCAGATAAGCAAGATGTAGGGCTAAGACGGAGGAATTAGCCCTATACATTGTGCTAAGGGTGACCAATGTTTCTAACTTTATTTGCACCAAGCCCTAGATTAAGAGTGAATCAACGCACAAGCTATAATAACTACTTGCAGTTTGGCAAATATTCATTCTCCTGTCATCTATAATGCCACTTAATAATTGTTGGCATACATGTAAATTGAAAGAAGAGTGACGGCTAAAAAAAAAAAAATTAGAGTGTACCCTTGTCACTGAATATCCTCTCTGGTTTGAGCCCATGGTCATCATCATTTATCCAATGAAGGAAGTAAATCCAACAAAAGTAAACAATCAACATTAAGTGACATTTGGTCATCATTATAAATACAAAAACAAATGAATATATTGCCCATGTGTCAAAGCCTGTAATCAGTGCTTAAAAAGCTTGAATTTGCTATTCCAAGGTTTTCTGAGAATTGGTACAGTTTTTAAACAGATAAATTTCGTTCCATAAGGCTGAAGCTTTGTTAAGCTTTCTCCCTGTCCATGCTAGGTTCAGCAAAGTAGAGATCACAGGGGTTTTTATAGACAAAAAATTTTCATCAAACTCAATTTGATATTGGCGAAAACTCAATATTTTTAGCGTGTCTTTGGCGCACAAAATGCATTAATACTCAATTTTACTAACTTTTCATTGTCAATTAAATGAAACCAACATGTTGGTGGATATGACACTGAATGAAGTGAGGAAATCTGCCTGTCATCCACTGTAAATTCTGAAAATTATAGCTCACCAGTGGCCAAAAGAAGTTACAACTCAATTTTTTATAACATCAGGGTATTCTCGATGAAAAAGTGTCTATATAAACCACTGGGTCAATCCTTATGACGCATATATAAACAATCTCTAGAAATAATAATAATAACTGGGCTTCATGCTGAGGCATCATATGAGTGAAATAACTAAAATAACAAGTTAAAATCCCAGTCAAACAAACCAACATGTTTCTTTATAATAGATAGATAATAGAGAACCCCAAACTTTACTCCCTAAGATTTCAGGAATTTAATTAACATACATGTAGGCTGTATATTAACCTTGACAAATGAGGTCTTGTACATAGTAACATTAGTATGGATGGAATTCTAATTTTGTTATCTCTTGCAGTCTTTGTTTTCTAAATAAGAGACATGTATATTTTCTGGGTGACATACATATAATTGCTTATATATATTTGCAAACATGTATAAGCTTCTGTGTCTCTACAGTCTTCTGCATGAATTTTAGAATATATATAAATTAAACATGTACTCTAGAAGTACATTCACAATTTACACTTTATACAACTGGCTGGAGTACAGTCATCGTATAAGTGAAATACTTGTAACTTGAGTGTGGCATCAAACACCAATAAATAAATCATTCAGTGGGTGACCACTAAGATATTGTACACATTTAGTGTGATGGAAACTCAAGTTATTAAAACAAAACTTATCCAGTACTTATTTCAGGTATGTGGCGAGCCTGTGTGGCGGAACAATTTTAATTTAGATACAGTAAGTTACAGTCTGGATAAGATCTTGCCTCGAGGTATTTCAACTTTCAACCTTAATGTGCTTAGTTTTAACCTACAAAATCAATTCATCACAAAACAGGTTTTTGCTTTTACTGATATCGCCCATTGACCAAGGATGCATGTCCAGCAAGTTAAAGCGTTAATGCGCTTTAAATAAAACAAAGACTTAATAAAGTATATAGAATGACCCATGTATGTATAAAACAAAGATACAGAGAAGTGTACAATAGAGCAGTCAGCTATGAGTTACCAGTGATTTTTTAGGAGAAGTCGCTAGTATACTACTAGTGCCTTTGTCAAGATCTAAATTTAGTATTGGACACTGGACTGGACAGTGTTGGTATTAAGAAAATCTCAATTAATCTCCATATTTTAATATATTAAGTACTGCTAGAAAGGTTATTTGGGCAGTTGTTTGCTTTATTTAGAAATCACCATACTAATTTGCATATTGACTTTATTTGCACTACACAAGTCTGTGCTGTAATCTTTTGTGGCATAACCTCAAAATTGGGCCAAACTTTTGTGACATAATGTGCCTTTTAAAACACAAACTTAATTGATTATCAGATGACAAAATTTGACAATATCAGTAGAAAAATGCAAATTTAATCAAAGACGGCAAACAATTGGGAAAATATTTTTATAAATAGGTCCTCCTAATTAAGTTTGCATAACCATGGGGAAACCCTGTTCTGACCGTTCTCCCCAACACCACAGGCCTGCTATAACGGAGGTGAAGATATTTTGAACTTTCATGAAAATATATTTGTTTCCTTCTGAGTGCTGTACAGGGTGGATAGGAGGCCTAGAGATAAGTGATTACAGGGGTGGAAATGACTATTCATTTGCAGGACATGTCTGATCAAAATTAAGATTGCCCTGTAAAGATCCCCAGAATTTAACATTGTATTAAATGGCCTACATGACAAAATTGTAAAAATGTCTGACAACATATTTTATACATTTCCACCCCTGGATTTCTGTTTACTGGCATTGTGTATGCTTATTTTCCTTTTTTGCATGTAAAAAAAAAACCTGGCATAATGGAAGGGTGGCCTGAATTGACAGCAAATATACACACACACATCTTGCTTGATTAAGCATGCACATAGCCGTACAGTTATAATAGCCCTTTCAGCCTTAAGAAATCAACCTATACTCATCATGCAACTATATGTTCAAGCTAAGGTGACCCTTACACCATGATATCTCTGCAGAATAAATGATCATTCAATATTAACTACTCTGCAAATCAACACAGCACACCTTTGCAGGTGTGTTAAATGTTTATATAGGTTGTAATTCTCCCAAAGTACATCTATCCCCATCCATTAATAATCAGTATTTAACAGGATGATTCAACTGCTCAGAGTGGGAATTAGAAGCCAGTAGCAACAAGTGGTTTTAATATGAATAACACTGAGTTGTTGAGAATGATTGATGGTAGACAGAGGTAAGACAGATTGTACATTGTTGATGAGCAATTACTAACATTTAGTTAAAAATGTTTTTATCATTATAAAGTGTCCTGCGGCTGTGTTTTAGGGGTTAGCAAGTGCGATAACTTTTGCTACTTTGATGTACTGTTCACAGGATCGAGTCTGTCTTTCGACACTCAGGGTACAGGTAGGGAGTCGCACAATGTGGCTGTGGCAATCACTGGAGTGAGTTTTACAAGGTTTCCACTCGGTCTACCACCATAATTAGTAGAAGTGGAAAATCCATCTTAAAGAGAAATACCCTTGAGTTGAGTATTTAAAACCCACGCAATCAAACAACAAAACCATCAGCAATGTAAATTAGTTTCAAAACTCCTCCAACTACTTGCTCATTTTGAAAATGAAATAATTGATTGCATTTTAATTATAAAGGTCTACTGGATTTATTTTCATTTAGTCTGGGTAAAACTTCATGTGATATTAAAGATAAAACGTTGGCTGACTGCAAATACATGATAACGTGAGAAAGTGTGTGAAAAGCTAATCAGGCACCTTACTCAATACATTTCTGCATGATAAATATTTGCTTTTCCTTTTTCAATCACTGCTTTTTTTGGAACACAACTGAACAATAGTTTTTTTTCTCCTATTCATCAAGTTTTAAAAAGCTCCAAATAAGACATATGTGTTTAAGTATTGTTATTTTATAACCCACCATGTGACATATAAGTAAAATATCCTAATTAATTTTGCACTGACCAACATAATATTAAAATCTGACAAACATGTAAATGAGAATATAAACAGAATCTTAACCAGTGCTTTGCTGTATTCGACTAGACTACTAGTAAAGATGTTGATATTTTAATGTAAAGTTTCTTAGTTATTCTTCTAAACTCAGGTAATTAATGTGTCACCAATCCATGTCACAGTGTGCTTACATAAACGCTCAAGGGATAGAATCCATCTGTCAACCATCAGGTATATAAGTGAGTCACAAGATGTGGATCTGGCAATTGCGCAGGGTGGTTTTTATGAGGTTTCCTCCTGGGTTCCACTGTAAAAGGCAATAAGAGTGAATTGGAAAAACTGTCATAAGTGAAATACCCCTGAGTTGAGGTCAAACCCCAATCTAACAAATAAACTCTTATAAGACAAGGGGTAGTTACAAAGCCTATTAAATGCTGATTCTCATGATCTGCTGACAGCATACACAGGAAATTAATGACATGGAACTAATTTTGTGGGAGGAAAGTTCTGCTGGTGTTGACAGGAGCTTGACCAAAGGGGTCACAAGTGTTGTTCACAATGGGAAGTTCTTAAGAGCTTGTTGCAAAGTAAACTCAAATTTGTAATCTGGGTGTTCAACCATGTGGCTTCTAACTGGCAGTTATGTAATCTTTGTAGGCTGGATAAAGTAGAATTATTGTGTCACCAGATATGTGTGTACAAGGTCCATAGGGGCATGACACAACACAAAGGTCATTTCCTATCACTTTGACCCTGGTTGCTGGGCATGAATTTATTTCAGTGATTTATGCTACATGAACATGTAAGTACATATTATTCAAACTTCAGGCAATCCAAGCATACTAAATATTTTAGTGAAATTTTGTTTATATACATTTTCATCAAAGACCCATTTAAAGAAATGAATCAAGCACTTTTTTGACATAATATGTGAAAAGTGTATGCACTTTGACACAGTGGTTGTGTAGTGTTTGTTCCAAGCTTACACATACATGTGTACAGGACTGTCATTCATAAGAACAGCCAGAATATCATACTATTTCAAACATTTTTTGGTCCCAAATCACTTGTTTCGAGGATTTTTTTTTTTTAAGTCTAGTCATTTAAAGATTTTTCTTTTGTGCGTATTAGAAAGTCCATCAACTTCATGAGTTAGCATTTATGGTCTATTTAGCAGGCACATATTACACTGGGTAAATGTGTTTCGTTTAGTAAACAACACTATGATCGAGGAACACCATAAGATTCCCATGATGCATCATTTTTAAAGTTGCGTTCTCCTGAATTTTCTTGTGCGCTACGTCACACAATACAATACGTTACAACAGGAGGCTCAGTCCCCAATGCGGGTTAGCTGATCTATATGGCAGTTGCATACTTCTAGTTAATAGACTTCTGGTATTACCAGAAGTCCATTAACTTCTGGTATTACATTTATAGTATTGAATCATTAAAGTATGTTATTTATCCTATATTTAATTTAAAAAATAACCTTCAACTGGTCAGACCATCTCTTCCAGATCAACTCTTTTAACAGGGACTCGTTTCAATAAATTTAAGCATTAGCTATAATAAATTTAATAACTTAAAATATTAAAAATGGAAATAATTGTTTACTTTCAATTCTAATTTTGTCCCTCCTTAATAAAGATATAATTAAAAAAAGCTCCTTCAGTTGACAATATTACATTTTTTTATCACCTGTATCTTTACTGTTCATGTCGTGGGAAACATCACAATTGCTTCCTCATTTAATTATTATATGACTTCATTTCAAAGCCCGAGGTTATAGTTCATTGGGAGTTATCACATACTGTTCACCTACATGCTGTAAATGCACAAGCAACAGTACATGTAATTGAACAGCTTAGTCTTACTGTTGCTCTGGTGCTCTAGGGTGCTGGTTGAACTCTCAGTGACTTTTTATTCAGTTTAATAAATAATCTTTATTTATACCACATGTACATGAATGTTTCCAGGGACCTGATTTTTCTCAGAATTATTGTTAGATTGCATTGAATTAGCCAGGAAATGGTAACAAATGGTCAAATATACACTTATTTTTTATGAAACTGAAAAAGGTGGTTTTCTTCATTGTATTGCCTTAACTATGACATTCTGAAGTTATGTGGAGTAACAAGCAATAGCAAAATGTAAGGTTCTGTATCGTTCATGTTTAGGTTACTATTTGTACCAACGTGGATATTTCTGGCCTAGAAGAATTGTCTTTGTATATTGCCATCGAGGCAGAACTCCTGCCAAGTGCAGATTGTATAAGACTTGGCCAATTTTCTCTGAAAATAATACCATACAGACAGATTCGAGTATAATAGTACAAGCCATCCTTACGGTCTACCTATTGAGACTGGTAACTGATATAAACTAAAGAGAAATATTAAGTTTCAATACACAATAAAAAAGACTGTGTAGAGAAGCAAGTTGTGTTGTGTAAATAACAAAATAATTTAATACATAACTACATCTATCATGTTTCTCAGCAATACCCTGGAAGAACAAAGCATTGATCACCACTAAGATAGCGAAGAACAAAGCATTGATCACCACTAAGATAGCGAAGAACAAAGCATTGATCACCACTAAGATAGCTTCAATGTTACTAGGCATATTTTTTTTGATAAGCTTGAAAACGGTGCTAATATCTGCACTGAAACGTTGCGTATGAATAAACCCAGAAGTTGAAAATCCATAAAGTCTTACTTATTATGTTATCATCCTAGCTTCTAAAAGCCACTCAAACACGTTAAGGATATTCTGATTTTAGATCACGAGCACACTAGGATATTATGAATTTAGATCGCGTGCACACTATAGGATATTATGATTTAAGATCACGAGCACACTATAGGATATTATGAATTTAGATCATGTACACACTAAAGGATATTATGATTTTAGTTCACGAGCACACTAGGGTATTCTGATTTTAGTTCACGAGCACACTAGGATATTCTGATTTTAGTTTACGAGCAAACTAGGATATTATGATTTAGTTCACGAGCACACTAGGATATTATGATTTCAGTTCACGAACACACTGGGATATTCTGAATTTGGTTCAAGGGCACTCTAGCATATTCTGATTTTAGATCACGAGCAGACTTGGCTATTATGATTTTAGTTCACGAGCACACTATGATATTCTGATTTTAGTTCACGAGCACACTAGGATATTATGGTTTTAAATCACGTGCACACTAGGATATTCTTATTTAAGTTCACCAGCACACTAGGATATTATGATTTTAGTTCACGAGCACACTAGGATATTATGGTTTTAAATCACGTGCACACTAGGATATTCTAATTTAAGTTTACAAGCACACTAGGATATTATGATTTTAGATCCCATGCACACTAGGATATTATGATTTTGGTTCACCAGCACACTAGGATATTATGATTTTAGTTCACGAACACACTAGGATATTCTGATTTTAGTTAACGAGCACTCTAGGATATTCTGATTTTACATCACGAGCACACTAGGCTATCATGATTTTAGTTCACGAGCACACTATAGGATATTATGATTTTAGTTCACGAGCACACTAGGCTATTATGATTTTAGTTCACAGCACACTAAGACATTCTGATTTTAGTTCACGAGCACACTATGATATTCTGATTTTAGCTCACGAGCACACTATGATATTCTGATTTTAGTTCACGAGCACACTAGGATATTATGGTTTTAAATCAGGTGCCCACTAGGATAATCTGATTTGAAAAAAAAAATATATTTATTTTCTTCATTGTGTACAGAAAGAAATGCCAGATGCATTATGGTACATTGCGTAACTTATTTGATTTGACAAGCTAGAACTATATATATCATGTTCGATATTCTTAACACAATATATTATATTAAATTATATATACACTTTTTAAACATATTTACAAAATACATCAAAGATACATTGGTAAATGTAATTAGTGTAACAGAACAGGTGCAGAATATCTGAGAAGAAACAAGTCACGATCCTTCGGTCCTTGATCCCTTGATAATCCACGACGAACTGTGCCTACATTGAATATCAATATCTCGCGCCGTCAAATCGCGACGCATTTCCCCCAGACACGCAAGACTTACCCTAATTGTCAGTCGTATCATAAATACTGGTAATTTATTCTCATTTTACATGCTAAATCTCATCTATCGGAAGAATAGAGTCCATTTCTTTTTAAATTTGTAACTTTTTTATTAATTCGTGCAATACATTTTTCAGTTCTGTAAAAGTTGAAAATAATATGTTTTACTGTGGTGATATTCAGTGTATCAGATTTTGCTTTCGTGGAAAATATATACTCTGATTTTAGTTCACGAGCACACTAGGGTACTATGATTTTAGGTCACGAACACACTAGGATATTCTGATTCAAGATCAGGAGCACACTAAATTATTATGATTTTAGATCACGAACACACTAGGATATTCTGATTTAAGAACACGAGCTAACTAGGATATAATGATTTATGTTCACGAACACACTAGGATACTCTGATTTTAGCTCACGAGCACAATAGGATATTATTATTTTAGATCACGAACACACTGGGATATTCTGATTAAAGAACACGAGCTAACTAGGATATAATGATTTATGTTCACGAGCACACTAGGATATTCTAAGTTTAGATCACGAGCACACTAGGATATTCTGATTATAGTTCATGAGCACACTAGGATATTCTGGTTTTATTTGACGAGCATACTAGGATATCCTGATTTTAGTTCACGCGCACACTAGGATATTCTGATTTAAGATCACGAGCCCACAAGGATGTTTTGATTTTAGATCACGAGAACACTAGGATATTCTGATTAAAGTTCACGAGCACACTAGGATATTGTGATTTACGATCACGAGCACACTATAGGGTATTCTGATTTTAGTTCACGAGCAAACTATGATATTATGGTTTTAGATCACGAGCACACTAGGATATTCTGATTTTAGTTCACGGGCAAACTAGGATATTCTGAGTTTAGTTCACGAACACACCAGGATATTCTGATTTAAGATCACGAGCACACTAGGATATTCTCATTTTAGATCACGACCGCACTAGGATATTCTAATTTTAGATCACGACCACACTAGGATATTCTGATTTTGGTTCACGAGCATACTAGGATATAATGGTGTTAGATCACGAGCACACTAGGATATTCTGCTTTTAGTTCACGGGCAAACTAGGATATTCTGATTTTAGTTCACGAACACACCAGGATATTCTGATTTAAGATCATGAGCACACTAGGATATTCTAATTTTAAATCACGACCACACTAGGATATTATGAGTTTAGATCACGAGCAAACTAGGATATTCTGATTTTAGATCACGAGCACACTATTCTGATTTTAATTTTATTCGCTAATATACTGGAATATGCTGATTTTTCTGTCATGAGCACTCGTTGACCAGTATAACGTTAGGATTATCCTGATCCTTTCTTCACGAGTTGTCATTTCGTTGTCGAGTTCTCTGTGATCTACTTAATTTTAATTCACAATCACACTGACTTTTATCGGACATCAGAATACACAGCGCTTTCTTAACTTTGTGCTCGCAATCACACTCTAGATTACCTTATTGGTCGGTCATCAGGGCAGTGGGATATCCGGATTCACCTGTCACAAATGTATCCTGATCATACTGATTTCTTTGGAATTTTTAAACGAAACCATACTGTGAATTCTCTAGTTTTATGTTGCCTCAACCAGATAAAAGGGAAACGGCAATATCCCTGTGACGAGCAGCAATTGCCTCGACCGTCTCATGAGCGGACTCTTGAAACAGCTTTATTTGCTAGGACTATATTCTCCTCCAGGTAAGCTAAATCAAATATCCCGGCCCTGCCATTATGACGGACACTACTCCTAAATCTCCACTGTACATATCATTCCCACTCTTCTTGAAAGGGAGATCGACTTTCTTGTCAATATAGTCTGACAGCTCACAGCAGACTTGTGTTATTCTGAAACCTGATATAGAACATTACACTTACCTCAAATCCATTATTCAGTAGCACGAAGATTCGTACACTTAACAACGATGGGGGGGGGGGGGGGGGGATTATTTATTTTATAACGGATCTACAACTTTTAGGAAAACTTGTCGCTGTCGATGGCATTTTACACAAAACAGATGTATCAAACCGCCATTTCGTCCAACCGAGTATGTGTATGGTGGGACAAGTGCGCGTCTTAAGTCGACAATTTATGACGGGAGTGTTTAAATAAAACTAGGTGTTGAACCAACCAAGTAAACCGACTCATTTCCGAGAACACCACATCATGGTTTTTGTCTCACGTCAACTTTTGTTCCTAATGTGATCTCTGGTCAAAATGCACCTGTCAGAAACTTTTGTCGTGGTTGTTGGTAAAAATGTCATGTCCTGAAACTATTTGATGTGTAAGATTAGGTTTTTGTCATGTAACACAGCACCGGAAACGTCAGGAACCGATTTGTGCTAAACAACGTGAAGGTTAAAACCGGCAGTAAGCGTATAGTGTGCAGAAAAGTAATTACTCCAGTCCTGTGATTGGCCAGTTATGTTTCGATTTGTCTTCATCGCTTTGCATACTTTGATACACGACAAAATTGTTATATGACGTTTCCGGTTTACTATGTTATGTGATGAAAGCCAATCTAAACTGAGGACACGTCATTTGGAACAACATACATTGCAGAATATTTCAAAATTAAATGCTCCGAAGCAATCAATTGTTATAAGCGTCAACAAGATTTACAGAATACTTAAATGAATTATACACATTGGTTCTATATTTACAAGTTCCTAGGGTCCGTTCCAAAGAGCCAGTTTTGCCTAAGTTTACCTTTATTGCCAAGACGTATTTTTATGGTATGTTTGGTTGTTGCGGCGAGATTTATGTGCCAGGATGACGTTGCAGAGACAGAAAATTGTCGCCAAATTGTGTAGCTAACCAGTAAATTTAGCTAATAAAGACGCAAAGTCTTTTGTAAGTTTTAACATTAGTTGTGCAGCTTGAAGATGTACAACAAAACACCAGCTAAATTCGAAAGTATGTAAAGAAGGCTTTATTTTTGCAAATGTATATATTGCATATATTTGGCTTAAATTCATTTAAATATACCCCAGAAGGGTATTTTAGCTTAGTGGACATGGAAGTATAAAATTGTAATACAGCCTACAGAGCTGTCCGAAAAGGCGTACCTAAATCTTCGGATATTTTGATTGTAAATTTCGTTCTTTGTTTTTTTTACAGCTTTAACCTTAACGAGTATTCACAATACCTATAATCAACGGTAGCACATATATCACAGGACATTAAAGGAATGAAGAATATAACATTCCTTAAACATAATAGCCTAAAGGCCACACAACTGTGTATCAAGTGGCATATATTGTTGCGCAAAAAAGAAAGTGAAGTGTACAAAATAAACATGCTTAATAAGTTCCTTCATTTCATCGTGTTCTGGCCCTCGGCCGTGACTTAGTGCTAGCGTGTGCGCTAACTAATCCATGTCGACCCTCAGTTATATTATTGAGTCACAAAATGTGACTCCGGATATCGTAGTACTTAGATAATACAGGTGCTTAACGGAGATGTCACAGAGGTGCATCTACCCCTTGGTCAGGACATCTTCGATGGTGAATCTTACGAAGAGCACAATTATTCAGACGACCACAATGCAATGTATACGCAAACTATATCCTTACCAAATTTATGGTGAGCACTTGAAACTCTCTAATATGATCGATGCTGGAGTAATGATATTGTATCTATGTTAAATAGAGATAGAAGTAATACAAATGAACAAATACTGTGATTAGCCTTTATTACATACTAAAAAGCTTTTTTTTATATAGATATATGTATTGTTGCTCTCTACTGAAACTGGCTGAAATAATAACTTAATAAATCTTAAATTGTAAGTTAGAGGGATAGGTGTTGCTTACGCAGATATATCTGGCAGTAATTTAATCAGGTTATGCCAGGATTATTCTTGACAGATCTGAAGTACACACCATATATGAATCTAAGATATTTATCTGCTGGAATCAGTCTTCTCCATTAGGACATTCTCTCGCTTGAAACCTTCCCATTTCTATGAGCAATTTTCGTTTTTCAGTAAGTGTCACTTACTGTGATATTCATTTAAAGGTGTGGGACTATCCTTTTACATGAATTTAAGTGATACCAATACCTTCAACACAGTTACAAGAAGCTTTCAATGTTTTTATATTGATATCACAGTAACAAAAAAAAACTCTGATTTTTATAGTATACGATAGAAACAATCCTGTATTCGAGAGAATATAATGAGCGAAAATATGTTTTGATAAAAGAAACTTGACCTTTAAATCAATTAAACAAGAGATTGTTTAAATAATACTGTTAAAAATATTTAAAATGCTTTATTAATGCAATAAAGCATTTTATTGCATTATTTTAGATTTCTATAATATAAAAAAAATTATATTTACAACAAGTGTCACAAAGTGTCACTCTATTGACATTAACAATGCAATGTAGTCATTTTAACGTGTGTTTATGTTTATTAATTTATCTTTTGCATGAACTCAATTTATTTGATTGGGTTGTTTTCCTTTTGAACTTTGTATGACTGCACGCTTTATTTTAATACTTTGCAAGTATCTTGTTGATATTTATATAGGAACATATAAAAACTAGTTAAAATGACTTAACCCTTAACTTTAAGTATAGATTTTGTTTAAATTTCGCATGTGCACAACATAAGGCTGGGTATATGGATAATACATCTGTAATTATTGTATCACAGCGTATTGGGTGTGGCGTCATGCTTATCGCTGTTATTAATTAAAATTACAAGGCTAAATAAGTAAAATTGAATTATTGGATTGCCTACGTGAACTGACACATAACAAAAGTCTTGGCTAATACGGATTTACAGCTGACTTCTACATTTTGTGTTTACAACGATATTGGTGCCGTTTATTGACATCCCTGAATGAAGCTTGTTGAAGTGCTTGTCATGAGAATACCAAAGAAACAAATTTTCTAAATAATTTGAGGACCAAATTATTACTGAACATTATTTACAGATCGGTGTCAGGTTGTATCGTTGCAATTAAATCTGTATTAAATTAGATAATTCAGTGAATAATGTTTGTGTCTTTTAGAAAGTGAAGTTTAACAGTATTTTCGTTATTTTGGAATAACACTTTCTTAGTTTGAACAGATTC
>JARFOD010139602.1:375-13198 GCA_031763545.1 Mopalia muscosa
AAACGCACCGCTAGCTCCGAACAATATGCTCCATCCTCTGTCCCTAGGCTAGTTACATACTGATTAGATGACCTTGCGTTTAGATGGCGTGCTGAATATTTATACTAATTTTATAAATGATTCAATGGAATGATAATAGTTGCAAATAATTCATGCCTTCATTATTCAGTGTTTTCTGGTTTCCACAAATAGCTGATATACAACTAAAAGTCTTATCAGAGCTCTCATAGTGGTGTAAGTTAATGCCTCTCAACTCTTGCAATTAAAAATAAGGTTAGGCAAGTCAATTTAAGTATTCACTTTTCCTAGATGAAACGTGACGTGTTACGACCTTTCTTATCGTCTTGTGCCTTTAATGTTGATACTTTTAAACTTGAAAAATTCATCAGAGTATAGAGAGAACTCGGCAAGCATGTCTACCTCTCTGGTAGTAGGATGTAGCAGCCAGACGAAGTAGGCAACAACAAATACAACAGCAATAACACACAGCTCTGACTAAATAATTGAATCCCCCGATGACATCACGAAATGGCCAACATGTCTGTTCTTTCCGTGTCAATAGTTGAATAAAGTAATTTTTGTCCCCATTTGAGCCATCTGAAGTGAAACATAAACATTAATCCGAACTTCGTTAATCTTTTGTCACTGGGAGGTTATGTACAGTAGAAATTGAGACGATTTATCGGTTTAAATAATTTCAATAATTAATGCGATTAATTTTTGGGGAAATGCATAAATAGGTTTATATTATCTGGTTTGAAATTTCCCATCTCAGTCTGTATACGACTTAAGATAGCACTAATGCCTAATACCTGGGTTACAGCTTGAGTAAGCTTTTTATTTGAAGTCTGGAAATGATCATGATATATGCTAGTATATAGTATAATTGTTTAATAGTTAAATAATTTTATTCCTATACACATACTCACTAGATCTGATAATACAATTCACCAAACTAAGAATTTGATTATGTTTTATGTCTGCCTTTAATACGTCAATTAATTGACTTATCTAACTAACTAGTACCATCTCTCTGTCCAGTTTATCAATTTATCAGCCATGTTACATGTAGCTCCACAAACGGCTGAGCGTCTCAGAGGAGTACACCTTTATAGATGTACGCATCATTTCAACATGGATGAAAAATAAAGACCGTGACATACGTGACATACGTATCGTGCATTTTGTTCGCCCCAAGCTTATTGGCCGGTGTATGTAGATTATAAACACTCTAAAGAAAACATCAAACAATTCCATATGCATGGCTTTAGAATGGGTACATTTAGTTTAGCAGTACATTCTATTTCCAACCCAAACAGATGGCAACATAGAATTCTCTACACAACGCGCACACGGCTTTAGGCGCATTCTAACGGTACGATATGTCGTTACGACTTAAGGGGATTCCCCTTATTTACACCATTTTGATTGGACAATAACGAAGTTCGAAACAGTCGACCAATCTAAACTCCGCAATTCCTGAAATCGTTACTACAAATTGCACCGTGAGGATGCACCTTTATCAGTTGATTTGTACAAGTGTACATATCATAATGGGGACGATCGTCTAAGGTGATGCGCGCAGTATGAGAGACCAGCTGTTGGAATGAAAAGCACAGCCACCTTGACAATTTCGCGACGTCAACAGGGGTTGCTTTCGATCTGTGATAAGAGTTGCACGCGTTGCTCATTGGTGGCTACAGCCTATACGGTACCTCACAACATATAGGAACACTTGCCGAGTTCTATATACCTTGAGCAATTAAGTTAACAGAGAAGAAAGAAACAAATGCATATTAACTTTGGTTATTTCTCTCCGGAATATTTCCACCTGTTATAATCGACTCTCTTCCCTCTTTCGACGTTAAATTCGCGTCTTTTCGAATAGAGCTCTCAAGGACCGAACATGCAACATGGAGTTCTTCTCTTACTTCTCGCTCAACAAACAGACGTATTTATTCTCTGCTACTATACTTAGTACATGAAGAAAAAAGTGAAAAATGTGGTCAATTTGATGGCCTTCATCAATATCTTGCACTGTCTGATGCTTTAACCACGAGTTGTAAGGATTAAACTACAGCCGTTCTCTTTAAACTATACTTCAGATCAAGTTGACAAAACTTTGCAATCAACATTTATTAGGTCGATTTCTGTAGTGCACTTATAGAGTCATAAAACAACGTCTTTTCAGAAATATCTGACGTTAGGGGTCTATAAGAGTCGATAACTTATCTACAATTTTACCATATGTTACCTGATTTAAAAGCTCATAAATTACTTTGAACAAAACCGCCTATTAGTAAGTAGATCGCCGAACTGTCTGTATCTTATCAGTTCTTTGATGTTGATATGGTCATGTATGGGCTACAATATACTTATATGAAGTCAACGGTGTATAGCTCCGGATGACTGAATGTAATACAATATACGACTCTGGATTGCTAAAACAGTTCCTAATTACTTGATATGATACGACACAGTTCTAGATTACAGGATGAGATATGGCACAGTTCCATATAGCTGGAGGAGATACGTTTCACACGATACCGCCGCATATGGCTAGATGAGATACGGTACACGTCTAGATTACAGAATGAGATACGACACAGTTCCAGATAGCTGGGGGAGATAAGTTCCATACGGTACCGCCACATTTGGCTAGATGAGATACGGTACAGTTTTAGATTACATGATGAGATACGACACAGTTCCAGTTAAGCTGGAAGAGATACGTTCCATACGATACCGCCGCATATGGCTAGATGGGATACGGTACAGTTCTAGATTGCAGGATGAGATACGGTACAGTTCCAGATAGCTGGAGGAGATGCGTTTCATACGGTACCGCCGCTGCACAGGGCTATATGAGATACGGTACAGTTCTAGCTTACAGGATGAGATACTGCACAGTTCCAGACAGCTGCAGAAGATACGTTCCATACGGCACCGCCACATATGGCTAGATGAGATACGGTACAGTTTTAGACTGCAGGATGAGATACGACACAGTTCGAGATAGCTGGAGGAGATACGTTTCATACGGTACCGCCACATTTGGCTAGATGAGATACGGTACAGTTCTAGATTACAGGATGAGATAAGACACAGTTCGAGATAGCTAGAGGAGATACGTTTCATACGGTACCACCGCATTTGGCTAGATGAGATACGGTACCGTTGTAGATTACAGGATGAGATACGACACCGTTCGAGATATCTGGATGAGCTACGTTTTATAAGGTACCGGCGCATTTGGCTAGATGAGATACGGTACAGTTGTAGATTACAGGATGATATACGACACAGTTCCAGATAGCTGGAGGAGATACGTTCCATAGGGTACCACCGCATATGGCTAGATGAGATACGATACAGTTGTAGATTACAGGATGATATACGACACAGTTCCAGATAGCTGGAGGAGATACGTTCCATAGGGTACCGCCGCATATGGCTAGATGAGATACGATATAGTTCTAGCTTACAGGATGAGATACGGCACAGTTCCAGATAGCTGGAGAAGATACGTTCCATACGGTACCGCCGCATATGGCTAGATGATAGTCGGGTACATCGACTGGTCGCTGAATGACGGATAAAGGTATCACACCAGACGCTGTATAAGACACGTTACAGTGTAAAATCGCTGGATAAGATATGGTATAATTTCTGCTTGCTGAATGAGATACCGTTTAACCCAAGATCGCTGGATTAGATGTTATATAACCCTAAATGGAAGAGATACGACACAGTTCCATATATCTGGATGAGTACAGCTTCAAACAGCTTCACAAAATGTCGTAAAAAAATATCGTCATGTTACACTGTAGGCACAAGAATATCGATCGAGCGAGATCTTTATGTCGTACCACATTTTGTGAAAGTGGCCCGAGCTCCAGTCGCTGGATAAGATACAATGTAGTCGCAAGTTTCTGCAATTTTCTCAAAGTTCTGAATGTTACACAAGCAGTAATTTGTAATCAAGCAATCAATGAATCAACGGATCAATGAATCAATCATTAATTCGTCCGCCCGTCCGTCCGTCCGTACGTCCGTCCGTCCGTTCGTTCATTCATTCATTCATTCATTCATTCATTCAGTGCCAATGTGCCATACTTAAAACAGATAAGTATATACCTACTTTGCGACAGCATATATTATTCTCAATGTATGAATACTCCTAAGCGTACATTAATTAATACATGTTAATCTTACACGAACGCGAATAGTGAAGTACAAGAAAGAAACAACGCTATCTTACGTACCGACACGACCGGTGCTTGGTTGTTCTATATATAAATATTCTGATTAATACATATAGAATATATTTATGTTCTATTCTACAGAGATTTGGACATATTACAAACTTCTCTGTCTACCGTATTAGGACTTCAAGTCTAATCGAGCACCATGGATTGTAATGTCGTAAAATCAGTGTAAATGAGAAAATGTATTACATATTTTAGACGGATGCTTATATTAGTACATTAGTATATATAAGAGAATATGCTCTTTGGGGTAGTATTTTTAAATAATGTTTTTTAAATAAGTTTTTCACCAAACAACGGCAATGTAAAGGTATTAAATCCACTCAAGGGTGCTTCACTATAGTTATGCATGGCCTGTGCATAATTTACATATTAATGTAAAGTCGTCATACAAACTCCCAACATCCTTAAGTATAGTTAATGCCAATAAGTATATTTAAATATTATCATAAATTGTTGATATCCTATATACCTCTGAACTCAGTTACGGATCCGTTGATGAGCCACAATTAGATTATATAATACCCATGTGCAGCCAATCTCTATCCTTCAATTGCGTCTCAAAATAGGTTTTGAACAGACCATCTTGTGACCGTGAGACAAATGACGTTGTATTGAGTCTTCTCCTGACGAACCTGAACCAAACTGTGGAACACCTTCTGTCGCGAAAATAGCAGTTAACATGCATGGAAACTTTACCCAATTTAAATTCGTTCGATCCTTACAGACAATTTACAGAACAAAAAGAATGACGCCACAGTTTGAAAAGTACAGTTTTTTTTTTCTTTAATGGTAAATTACAGGATTAGATAGTGTAAGGTTGAGACCAATGACGCAGAAGACCAACCACACTGTTCAATCTGGCTACACCAAGGGGGTTTAATTCCGTCAGGGACAAGACGACAATGATGTGCATTGACGTGAATATCCAAGCCATAGCTTTTTTCATTGCTGAGTTTAAAAGTTGGCTCTTTTCAACCACAAATGAAGCTTTTTCTTGCGAAAACATTATATTATTCCATCAAATGTCATAATATTAAATATTTATAATAATTGTATAAAATTTATCAGCGTCTAAAGGCGAGTTCAACTTATAAAGGGGAAGGTGTTTATTTAACGGTATTTTGGGGATTAAATTGCATTAAGTTGTTGAATTAACCTTTTTATCTATAGACTATAAGTTACCACTTATGTAACTTATAAAAGGAACAACTTTTTATTTCACATTGTATTGTCCACCTTTACTATAGTAGGGGGACTTAGAAATGCTACTCCGTGTCTCTCCGTCCGTCCGTCGGTCACAAATGTTTGTGAACAGGGTAGCTTGAACACAAATTCACCGATTAACTAAACTTGGTGTGTTGTTTCCTCCTCTTAAGACGTTGGATGGTAGTGCTTTTCACCTAGTTCTGTTAAACTCAATGGCCGTAGTTACATAATTTAGCATATCCATGTCTGTATGTGTTCTGAACATGATAAGTTGAGAATAAATGAAGGGATTAACTTCAAACTAGATATGTAGCTTCCTCTGTTAAAACTTATTTTTTCACATTAGAACTTAATAAACGTAGGCCTACAAGTTACTGGAGAGGATTTTTTTTAATTTACAAATGTTTTTTGCTTTTATTTTTCTATTTGAATGCATTGCATGCATAAGCTATACAATGAACAATGCTCACAGTTCAAACTTCATGTATTTACATTCAGGGTATTTTGTGTTATTTTACTTTGTTTCATGTCTATTTTTTTTTTCTTCGGCTTAACAGACTACCAGATACTATTATATTGACCTTGCAGTGAAATTTGCACACACAGCCCTGATAAAAAGAATATGTGTGTAAGATTGAAATCTAAAGTTTTAAAAAAAATATTTTTAACTTATTAATTTACCGACTCACATGGCTAAATCTGAATGTGTCATTAATAACTGGGCATAAGACGATGGTATTTTGTTTATAAATTGTATGTCTACTTCACATTCCCACGCTATAAGACATTACTAAACATCGTTGTTTTATATTGTTACAATTTGTACAAAGGGCAATACAATTCTGTCTCTCATTTTTTACTTAATATATTTCACCATAATTAAGTTCATACATGAAAAACATGTCTATACACAACATACAATGGCATAAGAGACGGATCCATCACTTAACTATTTTTCCTCCACACAAAGGGGAGATAACAACAAAAAAAACACACACGCACACAAAAACAACAAGATTTTTATTCAAATAATTTTCAAACTAAAAAATAAAGATAAAAAAGAAATTAAAATTAAAAAAGTCGCAACGAAAATAGTTAATCTAATGGTAACAACTTTATATAATAATAATGCTAACTAGGCAAAGTTAATTTTGTATGAGGGATAGATTATCAAAAAGGTTTTTTTTTATTAAATTTGCCCCTTTCTATCCTTAACATCTATTCTGTTAACATCTAGCACTTATATCCTTGGCCTACGGTTCCGTGTTGAGATTTTGCGTCCAGGTAACAAAACCCCAGCAAATCGGCCTAAGCGTTGGATAACTTATAATATAACGACATGTGTTTATCGGTTTATGTCATTGCAAACAGAGCTATTACTTATAGTTTAATTATTTGGGGTTTAGATTTATACCAATTAGCCTACTAATGGATTGGATCGAGAGGGCCTTGCTATGAAATTGGGTTAAAGTTAAAATTAATCGTGCAGTAGTGTCTCCTGGAATGGTGCATATGTCATTTAACTGTTTATAAATAGAAGTTTTCTGTACAAATTAAACACGTTTTTTTAAGCCTTGGAACACACGAACAATGTGCTTGTTTATGTTTCTGATCTTCAGGTTTTCTATATCTAGTTTACTTATTAAAGGGACCGACTTGATGGTTTTTTGGTAGGTCGCCCAATTAGTTTAACTATAGCTTCATTTGAAGTGAGCGTGTGTTCGATGGAATGAACATTAATTGTTTCAGTGTCTTCCTCCACCATTGTTGCGTTTTATTACTTCAGCAAATACCCATCACAAAGACCTCCGGCAAACAAATATATACAGGTCTTTATCAAGAGCCGAACAATAAGAGAAACTTCACTATGTGGCTGATTTAACTCTACTCACATCTAATCAGAATCAGCTGGAATTAGACAGAACCAACGGGAAAGATATAATTCAAAAATTCGTGTCACATTCGGAAGGGAAAATTTGGCGGCATGACATAATGTTACCCATGCGATTCTTTGATATCAACTAACAAAGCTTTAGCAGCTGGCCGCGTTTTTGTACGAATGTTTTCAAAGGATTACCGTTCGGGCTCTTCTTCAATGCGATTAGAATGGTTCGATTGCTGGCAGACTATCCAGGAGTATGCAACGAATTTTCATTCCGACGACATTCCGGCTCATTCTGTATCTAGTGACGTAACTATAGGGCGTAATCCACTGCTGCCATTTAAAACTCAGCCTCCTAGGGTCCAAATTTGTATTTGATCTGTATTTTTTCTTAGGAGTTTAGAATCGTATACATGAACATCTTTGAGAGATAGATATTTCTTACATATCGAACTTTACCTTCTCTCGAGATGAATGTCTGTAGGTTGCTCATAACGACTCGAGATTAAGATCTATCGATGACTTTCACTCTTTGTGCTTGTACAGAACATGATGTCTTCCTCAGAGTGCATTAATCGACATCCCTGTACCAGTCTGAATAATTTTGAGAATTATAAATGCGTGTGTATAGTCGGGTTTGAAATTCATTACCTGTTCCCCTGGTATATTATTAATTATTGGATTCGTTAATGTGTGTTAATAGAATTGAAAAAGGAATTGCCCACATTGTGTTAGTACAAGCTGTGTACTCGATGCAATTTTTTTATTATTATATATAAAATTGAACTTCAATACTCTTTTCAAGTCGTGGTAAACAGAATTTGGAGATTATTTAACTTAAACTAATTCTATCAACATTACTTGGCGAGTCTTCCACAATCAACATTTATTAGATCGATTTATCCATGGTGCTTACGGCCATAAAACAAAGTGTTTTAATAAATGTCTGAAGTTTGGGGCCTGAAAGTCGATACTTGGTAACCTACAGTTTACCAACATATAACCTTATTTATAACCTCGTAAATTACTTTGAACACAATCTCTCGCCAAACTGCCTGTATATTATTAGTTCTTTGATGTTGATATGTTCATGTTACCTGATTTATAACTTCCTAAATTACTTTGGACAAAAATGTAATTAGATTACGAAGCTCTCTGTATCCTCTCTGTATCGCATCTATTAAATGGGCTTTGTATATGGACAAAAGGAGAAGTCTATTAACTTAATAGACGTCTGGTAACAGATATACTTTAAAAAACGCAGGTCGAATATTTAATGGAAAATCGACGGTTAAGCTCTGGAGTGATGTTCGCGACTGCGACCATATAGAAAAAATGCTTTCAGCTTACGATGGCGAACATAACTGCATGGAGACTTCGTATTTCCACGACAGCTATACGCCCAGCTTTGTCTTTATAAACAGGGCCCTGCTCCATATGAAAATGTTTTTAGCACGATGGATGAGTATACATTAATTTTCCAGTCATCGCGGTTGGGTCGTTTATACCTGTCCAGATATCACTTGATAAAGGACGGTGTAGCTCCGGCGATGGATTGATGAGTTCACACTAAAGCTCCACATATGGTTGGCTGAACAACTAAGCGCTGTGTAGCTCAGAGGATAGCCAGTTCACTGTAAAGCGACTATAGTTAGGTCCGAATGGACAGCGTATATGAAATGACATGACGACAAAATATGTCCAAAGATCATTTGATAATGGATGGTGTAGCTCCGAGTATAACCGGTTCACGGTAAAGCTCCAGATATGGTTGGCTGAACATCGATTTACTCGTCATCAGTAGATAATAGCTCAATATATCGCGTGATTAACGATAGTGTGGGTTCAGATATCGTTGGATCATTGAAAGATCAGTTGGTGAGGACAGTTGAGCTCCAAAAGGTGCCACCCAGTAACTAGATAAATAGCATCTGAGATAAGAAGGGACAAAAGCCTCCCCCACGGCTGTTTAAATGTGGTTATAAATGCTAGTCGCCAGTGTTATAAATTGCTTAACTTGATAAAATACACTATCCTCCTCCTGAGACTGTCAGACAGTCGTACAATATTTAACCACCACCACACCTCCATTACCCATCTATCACTCACACACCTGCGGCCCCGATTCCTGATGTTGTCGCCAACGCTGAACAGTCTTTTTTGTCTTCATCGAAAATATTCATTTGCCTGGGTATTACTTATTGTTTTGACGTGTTGAAACGAATACCAATATTATTACAGAAATTTGTGACATTCAAGACATTGAAGATAAAAATCGTGAAATGGCCGGCAACGCTGATAGAGATTGAAACAATGAACGTTATAATATCAGGTATTGAAAACAACTTTGAAATTTCGAGACTTTAACAGGCAAGCTACCTGAAGCGATCACAGCTTCCTGTAACAGGAAGGATATGGTTATTTCCACTGGGACATGTAATGGGAAATCACTGTCACACGAGTGTAATCGACCTCCTGCTGATCGGCAGATTAGTCTAGTCTGATACATATTGCCCTTGCCTTGTGATGATGCCTGAAATGAAAACGTAGCGCTATAAATTTCTTTTAACGCTTTTTATTAGGAATCGGGAAAGCAAAGTTTCTATGATGATTTACTATACATTTTAGACGGAAAGCCTTTTCGTTGATAGTCATTTTGGTTTTCGGTTGTTTCATTGACAAGTATTTTGATTGAAAGGCTTTTGTCTGTAACGTCTTTTGTTGGCCTATTCCTATCGTGTACTTGATGGAAAAGAAACAATGGGCTGTGATTTGGTGCCTTAAATAATCTCTGACTAGATCTCCTTAACATTGGTTTATGTGCTCTTGGTATTGTGTGTCCTTCTTGGCAAAACCCCAATATTATTCTTGATTGGATTTCCAGACTTCGTATAGTGTATATGCAGTAACCGATACGTCTGGAGGGTCTTTCTTGTCCCCACAGACCTATTACATGCAATTTCACATCAAGTTGTTATTAACAAACCAATTCAACTTATTTTTTCTGAACGTTAATTCAATATTGTTTATTTGTATATGATTCAGTTTGTAGTTCAATTAGTATTGTTTTAATGCCGAGAAAGATCGAGTTACTACTCTACATGTTTATCTGTCAATGGACTAACTGGAAACTTCGTCTTTTTTGTTTGTCAGGTGCTCGGACTTAAAATACCCGCATGATTTACCTACAGCCAGTATCATTGTGCCTTTTTATAACGAATGGCCGTCCATATTACTACGTACAGTGTACAGCGTCATCAACAGATCACCCCGCCATCTTATCAGAGAAATAGTTCTTGTGGACGATGCCAGTGACATGGGTAAATATTGAAATTATTCGATTAGTTAAATTCTTTTTGACACAGAAAATGAATCTTAATAATTTGTCCCAGACTGGAAAGAGTGGAAGCGTTCAACATAAACAATCAATCTTCACTTTAATTAAGTTTATTCATTTTTGAAAATATCGGTACCTATTCATAACCCAGAGGAAAGATTTGATGTTCAACAATAAATATACTTTTACAATAATTTTTTACTGAACAACCGCTCATGTGAAATTGCACACAAGAAAAAAAACCCAACAAAAGTGTATGTATAATCTCTTAATTTTTGTCAATATATATATATATATATTCTTATGCAGAAAAATATGGCTTGCCTAGCTCCATCCGAATTTAATCTTTTTATTCTTGTTAGCAATAGGTTTATATAAACTAAGTCCATTTTTCTACAATTTACAAAGAAACCTGCTTAAAAAACATTCAAAGGATAAATATGATTGTTGGATTTGTATATTAATTGACATGTTTCAACTATAATATTTATCATGATGACTTTTGCCATTCAGTTCTCCATGATTAAATTTTTAGGACAATGTGCCCTAGCTTTCCCCACAGAGGATCAATATTCATTTTAGTTTAGGCTACCTTCTGCTTATCTTAGATATATACATGGGCTCACAATTGTAATCAAGTGTACGTCGACTGCATGGCTTTAGAGTAGTCATTTTAAGTGGAGTAGTGATGTGTGATTTATTTTTCCCGTTGGCAAAACCTGCCTTGTTTTATTACATTCATGCAAGAGCAAATCTCTTTTTTTATTTTTTGTTGTTTTTACCTATTTGTTAAATTTGTTGTTTTTTTTTTACTTATTTTTTTTATTTTTTATTTTTTGTATATATATTATCATTATATAGAATCAGCATACACCCTGATAATTAAGAATAAAAATAATCTCGAGGCGTCCAATTTAGTAGATACACAAAGAGTTTGACAAGCCGGAAACACCACTACATTCGTTATTTCTACTTCCTGTCTATAATACGTTCGACTGATCTGGGGTAGTTTTAGACACGAGTAAACTGATACTACCATATGCCATGATCGCAATTATTATTTGCACTTCTGATAACCGACTAACGTGTTCTAGTCCACCCCCCAGTATATAATCCAATACACTTTAAAACAGTTTGCGTGCATTATTGGTTGACACACATTTGTTTCAACATTCACATATTTGGCGCCTCGTGTGTAGTTTTGGTCACGGTCTCATTTTAATGCAATATATACGCTGATAGAGACTCAGAGAAATTATTTAAGCTCAAATTGGATCACACAACTGCTGCTATTCTATTATAACAATAATCTCGTAAAATGTTTCATTGGCATGAACCATTAAGTTTAACTTTAGGGTTGCTAGGTTGCAGGTAAACAGAAACCCTATCCTATTAATCGTCAATGGTGGCCTACCCCGTAAATATATGATTTAAATAACCTTAAGTACGGTGTGAAACCCCATGCAAACAAAAAAATGAAAGAAAACTAGAATTAAGACAATTTGATTTATTTATTTTCAGAACATTAAGTAGCTTCAGTCAAGTATTGTGTATGTGTACTTCCATACACACATGGTTGCGAACAGCTGGTGTGGAATTTAGTTAACACTGACTTGTTCATGTACAAATCTAGAAATACTTTGGTTGCCTGGTCTTTACTCGTTAAATCTATGTTGTCTTGTTTCTCAATATTTGTTTAAGCCGGTGTCAAATAAATTTTAAATGGTATGGGAAGGGAATTGCCGATAAGACAATATCAAATATTGACTAAAACTCTTAAAGCTAAGCTGTTTTATTTCATATATAAAGTGAATTTAGAGTTATATTTCATTTATGCAGAAACACAGACAAAAAATCACTTGTCCTGGTATGTCAGCGTCAGGTGAAATTTAAATATGTGGAAAGCCAATGTTAATGAAATTATAAAAGCATTGACAATCATATGAAACTGTGTAGGTTATCATTTAAATCACGATAACTATACACAAAGAAAAAAGTTAAACACCCCCTGGAAAATCTACACGGACAAAACTGAAAGCGTTGGTGTTGCGAGGTTACTGGCACACTGATATCTCAGCAACGATTGTAATCAGTTAGGGCAACATTCTGACAATAAGTGAACACCAC
>JARFOD010139613.1:0-26498 GCA_031763545.1 Mopalia muscosa
TGTTCATGTCTCTAAGTTAGTTGAATACTGGAATAATCTGCTATACCTGTAAGTTACTGTAATTATATCATGTATGATTTGATTGACTAAAAAAAAACATCATATCTGGGCTATGGGCCTGAAATAAAGAATTATTATTATTATTATTATTATTATTATTATTATTATTATTATCATTTAAGACTTCAAATAAATAACTCTCAATGCAATAACAATTATTAGTTCTTTTTTATATTAACAGGTTGTGCGTTACTGTTAGATTCCGATGCCTTACTCTTTTGATTAAACGGACTGCAATGTGTTGTCAATGAATTAGACAAATTCAAATTGATAACGGTTTGTGGTAAATTGGCTGAAAATTAAAACGTAGAACTATTGTCTTTGAAATAACTAACAGTCCTGAACAATTTAATATTTGCTGTGTTCGTTTATCTTCAGCTTTTGACAGATTTCAAACTGGTGAAGAGAGAAGCCCTGTTACCAAAGGCTAAGGCACTTATTGTAAGTCTCATCTTCCTATAGTGCATACAAATTAAAATCAAACTTGCATGACTGGACCGCTATAGTCACTGAGTTGTGGAGGGCGGGTTGACAAGAGTATATCCGTAGGGCCTATAGATTAACATTTAGCCTGCACCTCTATATGCAATACAGGCCTAATTTAAAACAAATGTCAAGAGTATAATATTCAGGATCATTTACGATGCTGTATTGCAGACAAACCAAACAAGTTAAAAAAAAATATTTTATTTTTAAAATAGGGGAAGGGTTTTTTGAAATTTCAAAGTTTTCCATTCTGTTTGTATTATATATTTTTCACATACAATCTGACAGATTGAGGATGCGGTATTGAACAGGCCCCAGAGAGGAGCTGATTTCATACAACCGTCAAGAAAAAGTGATGTGAGTATTTCTAAACTAGTGTTTACTTCATATTTTAAGAATTCGGGCATATATATAGTTTATAGAACGTTTGATTAGTTATAATAAATAAAACAAGTGTGGTCAAATTATTTAAATTTTCTTCGTCCGTCTTTTTCATCTTTTCCGTTGAAACATGTAACAGTAATACGTGTTATAGCCAAAATGAACGTAAGCTGATGCGTACTCACAGACTCGTCTGTGGTATTGAGAAAATCAATATGCATAGTGTATTCTAGAAGTTCGTGTGTTTTCTTTTATATAAAAATGTACCGATTGAGGCTGGCGCAAACTTCAAATACTCACGTATAGATCTGACAACATCTATCCACAGAATGTCATATTTTAAATCACCACGTGTTGGTACCTCAAATGTGCAACCAACTTAACTTCAAGTCACACAGATACGAGAGAGAAGGTGACATGTCTTCTTATAACGTTTATTGATAACTACTCGTAAATTGTTATCAAAGGGGGGCCACTCTGCCACACAAACTGACCAACTGGTACAGACTGAAAAACCAATAATCTTAATATATTACATTGACTAATAGTCGACAATGAATATGAAATGAATGGCCGCCAATTGATGCGTTACTCCAAAAGAACTAAACCGCGCTAACTGATCTTAAATATGCTCCAGTACGAAATCACGGTCTTGAAATTTGTGTCGTTCTTTCTATTAATACTGTCCTTTCTATTAATATACACACAGTATCATTTAACATTTTTGTTTATGTCCAGGTTTTGGCCGATTCCAGTCTTGTAAAGAGAGAAGACCCGTTCCCAGGGGCTGAGACAATTGTTGTAAGTTTATAGTCTTCTTATATATTATAAATCTTAATATCAAAGTTGCATGTCTCCCCCACAGATAGCTAACGCCACCGCTGTGGATGATAAGAATCTATCCAGAAATCTATACATTTACGTTTAGCCTGCACCAATTACAAATAATCTTTTCCAAACCCGCATATGTTGGACAAATACGGAATTTATCTTATTCGAGAGTCATTTAGTTTCTGATGTTAGATAAAATCCTAATGATTTTCAAAAGGAATTATTTTTTCGAATGCATTTTTTTACACAGACAATAGTCTGTAATAAAGCATATAGAGATGTCGAAAGTAATGCTAATTTTTTTTTTAAAAGCCGTTATTTAAAAAGTCTTCATTGGGACGATAATCTTTTCTCAATTAAGTTTGTTTTATTTATCATTCTCGTACAAACTCACAGGTTGAAGATATGATAATGAAGAGAGCTGCGGAGTTTATACCACCCCCGAGGAAAAGTGATGTGAGTATACTGTATGTCTGTATTTGTGAACTAGGGTTTATTTCATATTTTAATAATTTGAATCTATATACATAACTACAATACATGTAGTATTTATTCTAACAAATAAGACGAGTGTGGTCAAAGATTTTATTTTTTCCACCCACTTCTATCAACTTTTCTGGTAAGTGTGTAGTATAACAAGTGATATTACAATAAATTGGTAAACGTAAACTGGTACATACCTCAGGGGCCAGTTGCTCGAAGCACTATTAAATTTAATCCACTATTAGGTGACGTCACGCCGTGTTGAAGGTCTATCTCTAACCCGGTATTACCGATGATTTAATCTGGTGTTAGCGACTAATACTCTTTCGAGCAACTGGTCCCTGATGATCATCTTAGGCTTTACGGAAACTTAAAACATAAATCCTCTTATTTACATTTACTGTCACAAATGAATGTTAAATAAAATATATCAATTTATATTTTCTCCGCTCGTTTATCTTCAGTTTTTTCCCGATTCCAGTCGGAGTAGGAGAGAAGCTTCGTTGCCACAGGCTAACAAAATTATTGTAAGTGAAGCGGCCTTATATTTAATCAACCTAAATCTCAAAAAAGAGAGGGATATAAAAACTTCGCTGCGGAGTGCAAATGTTGTTCCTTATGCGTATCGATATACGTTTAAATCTGTATACAGTCAGTGCATTATCACAAATGCCAATTTATTGTCTTTCATAGCCTCTTAACAAAATCTTATATTTTATCTCTTTAACTTTCCAAGAAATGTATATATGTATATACTAACGAGTAATGAAATATACAAAGGTGCCGATACCGTCAAAGAATTTGGATTGGAAAACAATTAGGCCGAACATTGTGCTGATATGTTTGCTCCTTTAATTATTCGGACATTCCTCTCGAAAACACATGGCTCGAATGCCACAGGTTACCCGATTATGATATGCTGTTAGTTTGGTTGACCTCTATCCTAAACTCACTGCACATACATTTCGAGATTTAACCTGAATACCTTCTCGGAACACACAGAAATAAATTTATGCGATTCCAACGGTCCAGAGAACCTGTGTCCACAAGGGATGACAATTGTCAAACGGAATTATTGTTCAGATTATTTTTTAACCTCAGATATTGAATTTTAACCCAGAAGTTTTGGTCAGATGGCGGATTATACTTGTGTCAACAGCGGTCGTAATACACGTCAACTGTTTATTCGATTTTTCCACTATATTACCTATCGCCGATTTTTATCGGAAAAACAAAAATTGCATATTAATTTTATAACGTGGATGGCTTCTTAGCTCTGTCAGGAAGGGTAATGGCAGTATGATACAGACCGAAAATTCGGATCTTCTTAGCTATAAAGCATGTTATCTATTGTCGTATTCTGTTTGTACCATTTACCTTTCCCAGATTGAGGATATGGTTATGAAGAGACCCCAGAGAGCTGCTGAGTTTGTACAACCCCCAAGGATAAGTGATGTGAGTATATGTCTGTCTTGTATAGGGGCATGTCCAGAGAGAGCCCTTGAGATATTGAGTCGCCATGATAATTAAGGTCGTTTCGTGGGTCTATATCATAAACTGTCGCTTGTTTCATACTTGAAGACTTCAGACCTATCAGACTGCTATACATGCTGAATGACCTATTTATTCTGATAAAACAGAAAGCTTGTGGTCGGACGTTTTTCTTTCCGCATTTCCCTACGTCATCTTTTCTGCTCAAATATTTCCTCGTGTGAGTGAAAATAATAAAAGTACTGAGTAAAATCAACAGCCAAATGAACTTTCTAAGCTCTTTATAAAATATGTAATCTTTGTTCATCAGTGAATACAGAGAGATGCTGTTAGGACATGATTCAAATGAAACCCTTACGACAAATAGGGATATATAAAGAAAGGGATAAATTGAACAGTTGCTAGGAGGGTTTCATACAGAAACGTAAATGGTTCAACCAGAGCCATGGCAGAATATCCTTGAAGGGTTACAATAGAGCCATTTTTTCTGAGAGTGTATCTAAAATATTTTTGAACCATGTATGTAATTAAAAGAGATTTTGTACAGATAGGCTTTATGTTTTCTCCACATGTCATCTGTTTGTCCCTAGTTCTTCATGGGGCACCCTCCCAACCCTCAGTCAGGTATTAGAAACGTTATCAAGCATATATATCGGTGCTAGTATGTAACAATTGCCCTGACAAACTCAAAAACAGGTCTACTTCCAAAATTCTTAATTGCAGACATTTTCCCAAGCTGTGTATTAAAATTCCGTATAGTATTTATGTTATGTTTCTTATATGTATAATCCTACAGACTGAGAGCTTTATTGTGAGCAGACATATGGCTTCCGGTTTCAATCAATTCCCCAAGGGAGGTAATGATGTGAGTATATTAGTATTATTTGATTTTTCATATAGATTAAGGCTTCATATATATGACTTTATTGAAATGATTCTTGAATTCACAACAAAAGGATGCTTTGTTTTAATTCTGTACATTTATCTTTTCATGAATATCACCATCAAAACATGTTTTAATTTATTGAACCCATAATACCTGCTGATCATTCATGTCAAAAGAATGGTGCTACTGGTGCTACGACAATTATTGTGTTGTTCTATTATGTTCACACTTATTTAGAAACAGTATTATTTTGAAATGTTACTGAATGGTTTGTTCTGTTTAGGTTTTAAGTGGTTCTATTAAGGACAAGAGAGAAGCCCCGCTTTCACGTGTCAAGGAAAGTGCCCAGGAAATTGTCGTGAGTATCTTTATATTATATTACATTTACCTAGAAAATAAATTATCCTGCCCCAATAGAGGATTATATACCGAACATTTAAGTTAGCACTAGACAGTTTTTCGCTAAAATAGAGGTTGCCATATATGTATATTTCGAAAAATTCAAATTAATCACACTGGGACAGGGCTGTCGATAAATTCAAATATTACTTAATTTTCAAACAAATGTGTTTACTCCAAGAATCCGACTACATTAAATAGAATCTTCGTAAATCTGTTGATGACATAAATGGAAATGTTGTGCTTTGCCATATATGGTATTTTAGGCTAATATATAAATGTTATATAACTTATGTCGACATTATCAATTGCCACGGGCATTTTGACGCTGACTAGATATCCAATAAAATCATTTGTAGTCAACACATCCTGTTTATGTATATATTTTTTGTTTGATCGGAGTTTTACGCAGTACTTAAGTCATTTCACGGATACGACGTCTTGCCACCTTAATGTGTGAAAAATTCAGATATTAAGCTGGAACGTCGTTGTTTCCGTGTGAACAAAATCACTGGCAACAACCAAACACAAGTCAGGACAAATACAAGATAATCACAGGAAGTTAAACAAAGACATCACGGACAGATAGGCGTCATGTTGACACTCAGCCTGATGGCACCAGGCCAACAGGCAGCTCCTTCCCGATCCCCCGTCAGGTATAAAAAGCGATATCAAGCATTAACGGTGCAAGTATGACAAAACAGCCCTCAACTAACTATAAAAAGTCCCCTCTCTAAAATACTAATTGCTAAACAAGCAGTTTTTGTCTTTAAGTTATTGACTGTGTGTTTTAAAACTCCATTTGTATTTGCCTTATGTTTCATATTTGTACGATCACTTCAGTCTGATATAAAAATGCGCAGACATAAGAGGGCTTCCGATCCAAATATATATCCCAAGAGTGGTGCTGTGAGTATATTGTCTTGTTTGTTTATTTCATACAGACTAAAGGATTCAGCTACATGTAGCTTCCTCTTAAGAATGGATTCACGTTTCTTTCTTAATACCAGAAAACTATCTTTCTCTAACAATATTTTTAAACTGCTTTACAGATTTAACTGACGGCATTTACATCAGAACGACTTAAAATTTTTCCATACTAAATGGTGAATTCATAGTATCTATATGCGCTTATCATCTTTCAGAAGCATTTAAAAGTTGATGAGACATAATAAGTAAATATCGATTTACGGCTTATTTTGATTTTCTATACTAATGCTAATGTGATGAAGCATATAACTGTGACAGCCGTGTATTGGACAATTGTTTGCGAAACAAAAAGTAGTTGTTATCCATACAATTGTAACAGCAATGTTGTAATGTTTCTTTTTTATTCAATCTCACAGACAGAGGATGCGAGTATGCATAAATTTAAACGGGCTGCTGTTGCAAGACCAAAGATAACAGATGTAAATATGTTTGTCTTTCTGAACTGTTGTGTTTTATCGTGTTTAAGGGTCTTGCCGGCCCCTTTGGTCGATTTGCAGAACACCTGTTGTATTTAGTCTCTAATGCAGAAGAATATAAACCATATAAATGTATATAGGCCCCTATTGTAAAAGCGCTAGAATACTCAGGAATAAATATAAGTGAATGCCAAAAGACATCGTTTTTTTCATGGAATATTTTTCGGATTGCGATAAAGGTAAAAGAGAATAAATTAGTTCACATCGTCGAATAGTCCTTGAACTAGTAAACTTCGAGCTTTTGAGCTGAAGCGCTAGGGTTTGTCGTGAAATCGGAAACGTCATCTTCAAACTCACTATCGCTGATCTCTGACGTTTCTGCATAATTCTACATGTCTTTACTTGTTGTGAGCAAAAAATATTTTGGGATCATATAGATTTGTTTTTGTATTGATGTATTTAGCTTGAATAAGCTTCCAGTAAGTTGGAACTGATTGGTTTGATATGTTGTATCAACATTTCTAAAAAAACAAAAAGCAGAACGGCAGGATATGTCGACATATTTAATTTAGGCTTTTCTTGATAGTAAAGCTACCTGCTTGCGCGACAATCCCAATTATCTCCAACACCTTGTCAACGGCTTGAATATGTTTACGGTAATACTACATTGTGGGCTCAAGTTTAGCTGTTTGTAATAATAACTTCCTTTTGTTGTTCCGCCCATATATAGTTTGAATACTCAACTTTTAATCCAAACGATACAAATTTTTTGGTTCATTTTGAGCCCTATTCGTTCAGCAAGACATTAAAGCTCCTCCTGGAAATGTCTTATTGGTTCTGCTGCAAACCGATATGGGTATATTGCTATCCTTTAATACCTGCGATAATCTTTCGTTGGGCATACTTGAAGTAGTACTTTATTGTCCTAAGTTTTACACTCATTGACTGTAGAATACATAACAACGGCGGAGTGTGGTTTAAGAATTTAACAGGTTTTTTTCTTAACTTTCTGCCTTTTGTAAATATGTTTAAAGTTACGTAGATTTTTTTATATTTTCTAGAGACAGTAACAAAATTAACTTAAAGCCGATAGCTATTTCCAAAAAAATGAAGTCTTAATATAAGGGCGCTTTTTCATTTACAAACGAAAAAACGGGAAATTCGAATTTAATCAGATCTCTCTTAATACACAGTAACACATCATCATATTCCCAGGAGTGTTGGTATATCTACCAGATTAAACATTTAGTCTCTGGCAAGAAATTCGGCAGTTTGTAAATATTTGTTGACAACGAAAAACGGGGTCTTCGCATGTTGTAAACGCTTTACGGCTCGTACTCCCATCAACCTTTAGTTTAGTACAAATTCATACACAGATTGTAACCTTAAAGTTCGGGATTACACTTTATTCATACAGATAGTAGACGTACACTGGCCTTCAGTTTGACACAATCGGAGGCTAATATGAGAGCGTAAACACTAACAGTTATATAGTCCATGGATAACTACATCAAATTAATAACCTGTTTTGGAAGCTTATTTTGCGTGTGCCGTTTCTCACTATTTAACTATTTATTACATAGAAATATGAGTTGGGTCCCGTTTATGCGACATTCCTTGTCGGTTATTGTTTTGTAAGAGAAAATTTCCAGCCTGTAGACGACATTCACTTTTGGCTGCATGGCATGTCCTCACATTAGTGAAAATCATTATAAGTAATGTTTAAAACTTGTAAGCAAACAGACAATCTAATACACTCTGTTAGTGTAAAAATTGTTTTGCTCTGTTATATTGTTGTAGTTGTTACTTTTCCTATTTTGTTGCATTAGGTCATCGGTACCGTCTCAACGTTATTGCATGTAGAATATATGCTCTTTTTTCATCTTTTTATGTTCAGCTTGTTAACTACCCTACGGCGAAAGCTGCCAATGGGATAATTGTGAGTATATTCATATTCACAAAAAAATTAATTATTATTGCAAAAGAATTGGTAGCCACCATTTGTGGCTATATCACCATTGCAACTGGTCTATATAGTTCACGTACATATGACCGGATTTGTTCGCATCTGTATGCTGCCTTGTTTGAATATCTATTCTGTTGATTTGGGTTTTATTTCACTTTATGTCACTTGAACGCATATAACGGAGTGTCAGTCTAATGGGTGCCGGATGACACTGAAAATAAACAGAGACCAGACAGATAACGACAGGACATGAGTCACAAGACGCAGTATAAGGACATCACAAACAGTAGGCTTCATTCTGAGAGCAGCTCCACGGAGACTCACGAGAATAAATAAAATGCCTGACGGGGCTATTTGTAACGCAGACTGGAGAATATAGGCCAACGGAAAAACAACCCCAACCGCCGGAAAATATTGCATTCCCAAGTTAAAATGAGAAGAAATAACTGAAGGCTATATGACAAAGATATGCAGTGGTGTGATTCCATGGGGGTTGCATGCACAGTATAAACAAGCATCAAACCAAATAAGAACAAAACACTGATCGATTTCAATATGTTGTGAAACTTATATACCATATATTTTCTAATGACCAACGAATGATCACACATTGAAATAATCAAATGGAAAAATTTGTGCTTTCCATAAACTCCGCGTATACTTGTAAAATTTAATAACACCTAGACAAAAAAATAGCATGCATTTATCTGATGAGACTATTGTATTGACTGGGGTACACAGGCGCATGCGTACAGAATCGAAAATCCTCCCTACCAAGGATTTACATCCAATGTACGTATACATATACTTTACACCAATATGTACAAATTTATCTACAAGGCATGTAAATACTATGACCTGTAAGAGCGACCTAAACAAAATGGATTTTTTTTTTTACAGATTGAGGATCAGCTTTTGTTAAAATTTAAAAGAGCTGCTGAACTAAGGATACCTGGGAGGGTTGATGTGAGTATGCTTTTCTTGAAGAACTCTTGTTTTGTTTTGTTTTTAGAACTCGATATATGCAACTTCTCTCCTGTAATGCCATAATCACCCATCTTCTCAAGGCAAGGTTCCAAATGCTTAAGACCAGCTTGATTTCATTTCGCCCTTGCCACAACTGACCGCAACAATGTATCTAACAGTTAGGTCATTTGACTGTTGCATAAGCGAACAACCAATTAGAAAACCGCTTACAAATCGCATAGGCTGAAACAACATAGACGCGTGGCGGGCAGTGTCATCAGTCGTAGACATTCAATGATTCTTATTTCTCCAATCAACCGACGACAAATATTCCACCACTATCTTGTATTTAAACAGTTTGATGGTATTCTTGAAAACAGTCCAATTGGGAGTGATAGCATGTCCCGCCATATCTGATATGCATGCTCACTAAACGAAATATGGTTATAGGGCCTAGTAAGATGAAGTTTGAATGTCAGCATTGCATTGGATTGACTGCACCCGGCACTGATTGCTTGTCTGTAAATACTTATTTAATAATTGTTTACTGTCCATTGTTTTATATTTGGGCTGATATGTTAACTTTTTTATGGGGCTAATTTACAACATTTGAGTAGAAGCTAGCTTGCTAGATAAACAAAATTCGGAAGTCCACTGTACTGTGACCCAGTACACACTACACAGAACTCTATTCCAAAAGCCTCAATGTAAGACACTGAGAAAGATGTAAGAAAATCCCCATTTTGCCTTTGTCAATCTTCCCAGAATTCCCAATCAAACATTTCAAACATCATGATTGGAGGATATTAATATGCAACGACCGATCATCTACATTCTGCATTTTCTAAGAGTTACAAGTACAACTGAATACAGGATAATGTCTCACGCGGATGAGTCTAAGTTCATTGAGGCAATAATAAAGGTTTTTGCTCAAAGTAGTGAAGTAGATGATCACTGAGTTCTTGGAAATGATATACTGCTATGCGGTTTGTAAATTTTCTGAAAAATTTGCTTTGGCAAATTAGGACAAACTATGACCAATGAGATATTTTTGATATTGGCCATATTTTCACTGATAAATTCTGTTTGATACATGCTACAATATGCTCTGGCATCGGGTAATTATCACGTTTTTTTGCCAATAATCAATTGCAAACAAATTGTAGTTTGATTTACTCCGTCCATTAGCGAGCAGTTGAATAGTTGATTCGTGATACCTGCACTATCAACTGATCTTGGTTCCGAGATGAACTCCAAATGTTTCTACATTCTAAGTTGAAAACATGTCCGTCTAATCATCGATAAATATAAACAATGTGTCAATACGAAGATCACATCTTATGGATTACCCTATTTAAGGTACATATGCACCCAACTTTCGAACCGCACATCTATCCACAGTAATACAAAATCATAAAATTATAAGGATATGTTAATTATTGCGCAAGTACCAATCTGTACTAACTGTCAATTCATTCTGTGGTAAATGGACTATGAGGAAGAGTTGAAATGATCAGCTCCCGATGTATGGAAACACAGAAATACGTCTATACAAAATCAAATCCTATCTCATATTTCATTAAAAAAATTATTATCGCGTAGGCACTCGAATGTAAACTTATGAATTCCCTCGAATGTCTTTATGCTATGGATCAACTCCCAGGTTCAAGTTTTTCAATATATGGTAATGTCAGTTTTTATATGCAACATACTTGCAGACCCAGCGAGAATCGGTTGCTAACAGTTAAAATGGTAGTTATAATACAGTGCAAATAATAAATAGATATACTTATACCAGTCTTTGGATCAGCCTACGTTGATCTAATCGACGCTGTTCGTGTTAGCCCCATCGCTTGTGTTCTGTTTCGCTTTTCAAATTTCGGTTTTCATATAGATGTCTTCTACATTAAATCATCATTATATCTGATTATTTTGTTCTTTAATTCAGATCAATATTACTTTACACCCTATATTATTTGATATGTTGCTTGTGTTTCTTGCCTTGGTTAGATGGTGTACGGTTCTATTACGGGGAACAGAGCGCCACTATTACCAGACACCCAAGGAATTATTGTGAGTAAATTTATAACCCACATTATAAATCTAGATAAGCAAATATGCATTCATTTGAGATATTTAGCCGGAGACAGATATTTCGACAGAACTACGATGCGACATCCTTAGTTGGTGAATTTTATTCTATATTTAAGGTTGAGGACCAGGTTATGCGGAGATCAAAGAGAGCTGACAACCAAAGACAATGGCCAAAGAAAATTGATGTGAGTAGATTTATCATGCAGTATACTACTTGTTTTATACTTTTAAATTGGAGATGCGCAATTCTCTTACTAAATGAACAGATGATTATTGTGAATGATTTTGAGGAATTGTCATAGAATTGTGCGTTTGTCCAATGTACAATAAATTACGATCGCCATTAGAACACCCAAGAGACAATTTGTTTCATATGTTGTGAAGGGTACATCTACTGACTCAGTTCACCATTTTTTTTATCTTCTCTGCGAAGTTGTATTCCATAATGTTCTCATTTCAACAATATAACACACAATTGTGAAACATCCATTCTTCTCGGAACCTATAACCAGGGGTGGAGTGGTCACCATTTCCTCATTTGCTGCAGGGATAAAAAGAACCAATTTAGTGACATTCAGTTTTTCGGTACCCGGGTAACTTTTCTGGAGTTGGGTATGGGCCAGTGTATTCCATGTCCCAGAGAACTTTGACACAGAATCTGCCAAGTCGCTGGTATATTATCAACAATCAATCATATGTTTACAAATTTAAATTTGTAAAAAGTATTACACGCTTATTAACGTTATTGGTTTAAACTGGTTACTTGCCCTGTCACATGCGTGTTGGTTCAAACTTTTTGCGATTCGATCTTTCAATAGAATGTTTTAGTAAAGACTGTCTTATTCATCGCGACGATAAGATCGAGTTTGGCAGTGCCAATTCCTCTCCAATGCGGGAGTGTAGGATCTGCGTCTTCAGCAGCTCATTAGATATACGGGCGCACACGCCTACCTTTCTTTGGGCAAATTGATATATCAGATTGGGTCGTAGAATTCTGTACTTGCTCTATAGGCCCAATTTATGGTTCACATAATTTAGGTACCACCAGAAAGGATAGTAAATGGGACAAGTGTGCCCAAAACAGTTAAAGTGTTTATCTTAAAATAAAAAATTTGCCGTAAAAAAATATATGTATGTGTATACTGCATGTCCCATAGCCAGCAGTCAACAGATCGAGGCATCTTTCATTCTGAATTTCCTTAATTGTAATGTTGATCCAAGATCTGAATATGGTTTATATTCCAAGAATTGTTAGTTGTGTATTATCACTTTATCTTGGTCGGTGACACGAGCCTTATGAACTGACACGCTGTCTTATAACTGATGCAGCGTTATTTAGGTATAGCGCGTAGAACAGCAAACTGACAATTACCTGATGATAAAAATAATTTTTAAGAGGCCTATTAGCTGTATATTAGTATGTATGTTATTGTTTTGTATTTCCCTGTTTCCTTTTTAGCTTGTCTATCCTTCTCCGAAAACGTCCAATGGAATTATTGTGAGTATTAATTACTATTTTATAAATGTAGAAAATAAATGAGCTTGCCACAATGAGTGTATCCACATAACCATGTCAACTGAGCTATTTAGCTTATTCGAATTTTCGGCCATGCATAAGCTGCATTGTATGAACAAATATTAGTTTGTTTGTTTGATTTGGGTTTTTACTGAAGTTTAGGTAAATCCTCTCCCATTTGATTAAAACCAAAAGCAGGCTTACTTCCATACTCTACTTACAACCGGCTTGGCCATAAACCAGGGCTATTTTGATGCTGTGATATTCGCTAAAACGGCGTAAACTATGAGGTCATCAGCGATTTACAGCTGTATAAATACACCGGGACTATGTTATGATGTCATTCAGCTGTAGATCAATCAAATCCATTTTTAACTGATTCATTTACATTTCAATAGAAAAATGTTCTATTTTATGTTGACCTATATAACTCATTTTCAAATTTTGAGCACCTGTTTTTTTTGTTTTTTTTTTGTTTTTTTTTTTTGTTTTTTTTTTTTGTAAAGTAAACTTCCCCCACTCTTTCGAGACCCATGTATAGGCTGTTTTATATAAAATAAATATGTGTTTACTGTTGTCTAGCATAAATATGTTGTATAATGTATGCAAACATTATCGCTTAGGGTTTGTTTTCTTTTTTAACTATATTATCACAGACTACGGATGATGTTGTATTCAGATCTAAGCGAGCTAACGACCTAAGAGAATTTAAAAAAAGTGACGTGAGTGTGAGTACGTTTGTCTCGATGAACTGTTGTTCCCTTCGGGATTTTTAAAGTGAAGATAAAATACATCTTCAGACGATATATCATTATTGTTTGTGCTAAAAAGACCGAGATCTGCTATGTAAGATCTATTTAAAATCTATTTATATCTCTACATAAACTATGGAGGCTTAAATTACAATTTCACAAATTGTGTTTTGCATATGTGATTGGGTCATCATCTATTCTATGTAATACGCGTTTTCAAACCTTAATCAGTAGCACAGAGATGTCGTTAAAAAACTGACCAATGGTATCATGTTCTATAGAAAATTTCTCAGAGACAAGTTTCTATTTGTGTTGTTTTCTAGAGTTGTTGGGGGTTATCTACAGACATCTCTAGAGAAAGTAGCGACGATTTAGATAGAGTAGAAAATATATTTGTTTTTTAAACACCTTTTTGTATAAGAACATATTTCTGTTTTACAAATGAAGTTTCGATATCAAAATTGTCTTTGAAAGTATTAGGACTTTGTTTATAATAAATGTTTATACGTTACTGTAGGTGATGTTCACCATTGCCCTTTGTCATTTGATTGTTTCGCTTTTACATATAATCTCACAGATTGAGGATGTCTTTAGGTATAGACTCAAAAGAGCCGCTGACCCGAGGCAAGCCTGGAAGACAAGTGGCGTAAGTACATACTTGTATAAATATGTGATTTCTTTGGGCAGCGGCATTCAGTTAAATAATATGCATCATCACTTTACTAAACCTAACAAAGGTTTGCTTCATATAAAATCATGTAAAGGGTTAGGTTATGGGAGGTGGACAGATTAAGACAAGAGAATAGGTGTAGGTTTAATCGTCTTTGTTGAACACTTCTTCTGTTCATGTTTGAAGACTTCAGGGATAGGTTGCATAACAGTAAGCGGTAATTTAGTCCGCTACGACGCCGCACCATGTTGGAATTCTATCTATAATCTGCTATAATTTAATCAAATTAATTTTACAAAGCTAAGTTAGTCGTGAAGAAGTATTATCATTTAAACAGTGTCATAAATTTTATGGCAAACGCAATAGTACCAAAACTTTATACTACTTGATTGTGTAATTCCTCATTTGTTTTTTCGTTTGAATTTCGATTAAAAACACACAGAAAAGACTATTCTGACCGCTGATCTAAGCCCTCTTTTTAGTGACACTGCAGCATGGGAACCTTCTTGAGTGTAGTTTCCAATTAAATTAATCTACTGATACCTCTACGGAACATTCTCTTTTCAAACACTGAATGACCTCTTATGTAATTACATAGCAAAAGGACTACTAAACAATCTAAATCTTAATAATATTTGCTTTTATTATACTGCTTTTTCAGATAAAGAGTCCGGCGAAAAGGGCTTTCGAACGAACTCAACCTGCTGGAGAATGGGTAAGACATTATTTCGCCACGCTCTGGGCTTTATGGAAGGTGGAAGATGGCGTAAGATAGCATTGTCCGATCAAAGTTTAACTGTGATTTACAAAAGCTGGTAGTGGAATTTGATTACATCTTTAAAATTGCACATTCCTCCAGCCATTTTTAAGTTGAGTTATTGTACGATTCTAGAAAAATACATCTCTACTTCTCGTAAAGGTTGAAACACAGTGACTATCCGTCACATATTCCGTTGTGAAACATTATCTGTAATATTATATTACATCTAATACAAATTTTGCTTGATATGTTTCATAACAAAATAAAATTTGCTTTTATTATACTGCTTTCTTAGATTAAGAGCCCGGAGAAAAGGGCAGCTGCATTCGAACGAGCTCAACCCGCTGGAGGAAGGGTACCGGTAAGTCATTATTTTGCAATGTCATACACTGGGCTTTATGGGAGGTTGCGGGCGATTCGAAAAAACTTTCTGTAGCCCTGATGTTTTCGGCCCCTCAGAGCTAAGGGGCAGCTACTCTCATGATTATTTTGCTATAGCCGCTGATAGTCAGTGGCCTTCTCGGTGTGTGACCAGGATTAAGAGGCCCATTCCAGCTTATCAGTTAGGTGATGAGATTATGGGATGGGGGCAGAATGCAGTTGATTATGTGGTATTAAATGCTGCAGCCATTTTAAAGGCTGTATGTAGAATAGCCTCGCCAGAAGCAGCCAGTTTAATAACGATATAGATAAGCTGGGAGAGGAATTTGATTGGATGTTTCAAATCTCGAAACCTTAAGCCATTCAAATAAAAGACGCATTAAATGGGTTTTTTTAACCTATGCTTGTTTGTTTTTTGAATAATGGGGGATAATGGGGGCACCATATGTTATTCAATTTACACAAAGTCCAGCCAAGAGGGTGAATAAAGGATAATTGTTTTGAAATGTTTTAAAGAAAAGGAAAAAATACACAAATGTATGCCCTCCCCAGACTAATCGCATACTAAGCATATATGTGTTAAAGTTGTTGTATTTGACATATAATTAAAGTTAAATTAAGTGGGAAGGTTCTATGTATAAGTAGGTTATGCTTTGTTACTGTAACCCAAAACTATATTACAATTTGGATGTTTCCCATTTTGCATTAAATTTAGTTTCATAATTAAAATTAAGTTTTTTTATACAAAGCTGATAATATTCGTCAGTATGACATACTATAGTCTATCGAACTATATACACGTATTTCAATGTCTTAAATTTTCATTATACTTGGTATGAATTTTTAGGGAGACGATAAATTTTTGCCAGCTTTCTAGTCCCTAGACATTCCTTCACCTGACATGGCTTATACCACTGTAAGTAGGCCCCTATAACTAATCAGATATGTAAATTCTTGCTCTTCGGTTTTGAATGCTGGGGTAATTTGGATTTGAACGCTATTGTGTTTTATTTTCATTTAATTTCAAGACAGATCAAGTTCGTTGTATGCATCTTTGTTTTGTTTTATAACCTTTCAATGATTTTCCTTTTTGTGTTGCAACTTGAATATTTTTATAATTAAATAATTGTTAAAAAATTTAAACTAAACGCCATGTGTGTTATGAGAAACCGGTCCTTTTCCCCTTGTTCACAGAGGTACTTTGTTACGTTTCGTTTTCATTTAATAATTTTGCCCGATGCTAACCATGCCAAAACCTTCATGTTACAGACACAAACTTGATTATGGAAGGCCAACAAGATTTGGGCTGTACAGCATAAATCGCCAATCAACTCCAAACCCAATAAAAGGAGGTTTTTAAATGTCCACACAATTCGAGTTCTTGGCGCCACGCTGTTACAGTTAATTTCTTCAAGTACACCGGTTATATTTTCTGATTGCAACAATAATAATACTCAAGATTAAAGGTCCAACTTGTATTACATTATCTATCAATTAACACAGCACAGCATATCTTGATTGTATTGTTTAATGATATTAAACGATTGCACCTGAGATATACTATATCCCAGATTGCACCAAATTCTATCTTACTCGTGACTGATTACTGATTACATCGACAAAAGTCTGCTTATTATATTTCAAACGGTTTGTTTGATAGGGGTTTTACTGCTGTTAGTTCACTCATCTGACAGCGTAGGCCTATCCATCTGGTGTTTAACCCCACTGACAGCAAACAAACACATGGCCTACCAGCCTTCCACTGAGTTCTTAAAGCACCAGTAAGATTTGAACAGCCGATTTCAGAACGCACAATTGAGAATATAAGACAAATTGCCCAAATGAGAGCACCAGGTAGCAACTTATTGATAACCAGAAACTTATCATAAAGATAAAGGAAGATTCCAAAGGATGTGGACACCGGGTACTCTTATACAAAATGTCGTATGACAATAATATCTTGCATGATATTATCCTTTATCATGTGTACAACATTTTGTGAAGGTGACAACGGGTTACTTCGTTTCCGCATCATGTCAATATCTATAATTCAAAAAAAGGTGAAAACACAAAGACACCATACCAATTAGAGAGTGTGTGTTTTGCTTTAAATACATTGGTTAAACTCTTATCGACAAGTGGCTCACCAAGTCAGCCAAGATCTGCCTTGTTGACAAGAAAACACTATTACTCATTGCTTTATATCATTAAAAATATTGTTAAGATTTGATTTTCTTGGAATAATTTTGAATGAACCAACCTAAATTCATTTATTTATTCATTCATTCATTCATTATTTGTCAAAAAATGAATTGATTTGGTTCTCAGTTTTCGGCCGATCGACGAGCCAACCCAGCGCAATTTCTCAAATCCACAGCAATGACGTTTTCAAATTATCTTGCTTTACCATACAGTACCTGAATCCCCAATAAACAAAGAACAAAACCTTAGCTACGCAAAACGTTCTATGCTAGAAAAGTATTCGCTTGTATAACCAGCGATCGGCTTACAGTAACCCAAACTGACTGTACCCTATATGCTGGTTCATATAGCAAAGCTTTTCGGGTAAAGGGCCGCAGAGTTAGGCTCTAGACTCACACAAGATTCCATTGGTTGATCTTGTCACATGAGTATACAGGTTTGCCAAATGAGGTAGAAAAGTTTAGACGAGTGGACTGTATGCTCATGTGACCAGATCAACCAATATAATTTTGTGTGAGTCTAGAGCCTAACTCCGTGGCCCTTTACCTGAAAAACTTTGCTATATGAACCAGCGTATAGGGTACAGTCAGTATGGGTTACTGTAAGCCGATCGCTGGTTAAACGAGCGTAGCAAAGTACGGCAATGCCGCTGATCTAAGTGCGATAACAAATCGCGTTATGATTGGAAAGACCGTGAGCATCAATATGTTGAAAGAGCTACGATGACTTATTCGTGCACAACAACGAACACATGGTATAAAATCTGGACCACAACTATGAGAAACAAAAGCTCAGATAAGGGAATAGTTATTGGAATAAGCATACGTTAACGAACTGCCATTTCAACACATTTCAATGACTTTTTTTTTACAGTTTTTGAACCTTTATCCAATCAAAACTGACCTAAGTTGGAGATCATGTTATACAAAACTGTACTCAAGGTAATTTCCCTTTCAGTGTATTGTTCAAGCGTACTATAGCTTGGGTGAATTCTATGAATGAAAATATTCTTGTTTATTTTACAGAAAGTAAATAAATAGTTCATTTATCGTGTAGATCTTTTTGGCAGAATAAAATTTCCATTAAAAACAGAAGCAAATAAAGGGAAGTAATGGGCAATGATGTTTTTCATTTGATCAGATCATAGATTATCTCCCTTACTCGTGTGCTACTCAACAATACCATCAACGTATGTACACACGTAACGGCTTTGGTCAAGGTCAAAATATACCTGTTCATCAAATCATGTATGTCGTGAGCTTGTGTATCCACCCATCAATTCTAAATCTGAATACAAACTAGATGCAATTATTCAAAATGTTATCTCCATTCCACATTTTTAAGTTCAATGCGATAATTTCACTGACATACAAAATAATATTCAAATATTTTTTTTTTTACAAATATGAGTGAGCAGGACTAAATCCCCAGACACGTGAAAGATAAATTAAAAAACAAGTATAGTCTTTATACCCCAGTAAAGTAGGCCTAAGCAATAAAAGACAAAACCCATTATATAGAATATATAGGAGGTCAACATATCAATCACTGTTATAAAGTCGCATAATGATATACAAATATCTGTTATGCACAAAGACATTTTTAACTGTATGGCAGTTATACATTATACTTGAAAGAAACAGAAGGAAAAATGATTTTAGGTTTGAGGGCGGACTATTCCGAAATTAAGCAATTTTAAACTTAAACCCATGTTTTACCACGACTGACCTTGTGAATAACATGTATAAGTTAAATGACCAATAAATCTGTAAAACAAAAACGTTTTATTGTTCGCTTATTGTCATATGTTTAATGTCGATGCTTGTCGTTATGTAGGACAAGTTTGTGTGACAAGACACACTTTTATGACAGGAACAGAAGGAGTGTTGTGGGAACGGAAATAACTTTCGGAGCAAAACTTGTTTTAAAGAGTAAAAGGGTTTCAATTTAGTAAAGATATTCAATTGTTTAAAAAATAATAAAATGGTTATTCAAGGAAGTTTGAGTTGTTTCTTTGAGACACAAAGATTAACGGTATTTCAACTGCAGCCAGGCTGATGTAAAGGGAGGTAATTTGTTTTAATGTTATCGTCATGATAAATTGTCTCCCTTTGTATTGTGCTAAATAATGACGCTTCTAACGGTGCGGGTGTAAAGAAAGAAAGAATAACGCCCATAACGATATCGATATATTGCAATATATGCGGGTCCTTTCATGATTCAAACAAATGTTAATATTGCTAGGGGAGAGCCTTTTAAATCATAATGCAGTCTGGAGTGTAGAGATGAATTGAGTTTCACTGTTCGTAGGGTGAATTATACAGTGCAGGCCCTACTTTCGTCAGCAGAAACATTTTTTGTCCCCGTAGGAATGTAATGATACAGGTAAGATTGAACAGGTTGAGAAATATTGTGGTATGGCACATATGCAAATAATGTTCTTTAAGATGGAGTTTCACAGACATATTATTGGCAGTATGTATTCTTTGTAGACAACCATTGGTAACTGATAGCTTCATTTTGGTTTTTGTGAACCTAGACCCAAAGATGAACGTCAAGTCGATGTCTTGTGCGTTTTCGTTTTGCGACTTTGAATTGTCCTGCACAAGTGTGGCCGTTTGTGGTCAGCGGCATCGGGGTGATGCCACCGCCAATTGAGCCGGCGCGCTGTCACATGACAGCCTTAGACTACTTACGTGGTAAATATCAATCGTGTAATTGTTATACAAACTTATAGAATGGACAACTACTGACGAGGGACAAAAAGGTTTAACGCCCCTCTATTATCGCAATTACAAGACCCACGGTCCTGTTTGAGACCACCGCTTGTTCGCCAGGTAGTTAGACCACTAAATATACACGAGTCACGATCGTCAGATGGCCTACAGTACAGTTAGCACACGAAGAATGTAGGGACAAAATCCCTCTCTTAGAACCTTAACTAATTGTTTAGTTGTGTCTGTAGGAAGGTGACAAAGTAAAATGTTTAAAGAAGGGGTAACCCATGCAAACGATAATTTTTTCGCAGTTTAAAGGCTTTTGGATATTAAAACTGTTTACCTAGAAAATAAATAAAGACATAGAGTTAAGTATAGTAACAACTCCGAAGAAAGATAATGAATTTAATTTGACTCAACGTTTCGGTTTATTGACTAAACCATCACCAGGATGGTGACTCCTGATGATGGTTTGATCAATAAACCGAAACGTTGAGTCAAAATGAAATCATTATCTTTCTTCGGAGTTGTTACTATACTTTGCTATGTTAAACTCCTCAGTGGTAGTCATAATATTTGGAGTTGGTCAATGTGAATATTCTTTTTTTGTGTCCATTGCCATAACTAAACTCGCAGGATAAAAGTAATAATTCAAGGTTTTCCTGAGATCCGATTTTTTTCATCTGGACATGAAGTAACGCTTGATGTGTGCTACGTTTTTTTTTAAGCCTTTACACAATAAATTTCAACAATTATTGAATATCAAAGAATAGTGACAATCTGTCATTAATGAAGGATTTAGAGTATATACATGTAATCCGTCATGTGCGGTGCTGTTTCTTCATTTAGTTTTATGCGCTACACAACAATCAATCACGTATGATATTGTAAAGAGCGGCAGAAGCAAGTAAATATGGATGTAAGATGCCATATCTAATAAACCAACAATGTTAAGAGTTTTTCTTTAAGTTTTTTTTATTATTTGGGTTAGGTTTGGTGTTTGGTTAGAGTTACTACATAGTGTTTGTTGTTCAATGCATTCGATCGCACTGTACAATAACTGACTGCTACCGCATTCTGATTGTATATTATCAAATCGGCTGTGGACGAACTCGAATCTCATGTTATCAGAAGCATCTCCCGGGGATATGTCTTTAAGTTGTCGTGTTTTAAGTTGTGTCTCTAGTCTACATCTTGCTTTGCATGCGTTCAATTTAAGATGCGATTTCGATCCTGCCTAGATCGACCCCCTACAGAGGCAAGATGGCATAGTGACATTTTGTGGTTGAAACTTCTTTTGAGCTTGGTATAAAGTGCTCACAAAACTAGTTTCAGATTTAAAAGAGATGAGTTTTTTATTGTGGTTTACCGCCGCACAAAAGGCTATTTCATTCGTATACTACAGGTAGAAGAGTTGAAACGTACCTTATTTTACGGGGGAGTTAAATTGTTCTAAGTCTTGCAGTTGAGTGCTTTGTGTTCTAAATGACTTTCGTTCTGTCAACTGTTCAGTGTTATTGCCCGAACAGAATGCTTGACATAGTATTTTACTTTAAGAGAGTTTCTGTCTTCTGAAAGATGTAGGTGTACACGGCCACCATTTTTTATGTAAACTGCTTAAACACTACCGCTTATTTTATACAACTTATATTCACAAAAAAACATCCCAAAACTGAAAGTTTTGTCAGGGGTTGGTTGCCCGAAATGCTATTGTTGAAAATATATCTACAGTTTAATCTAGTACGCAACTAGTAGCCATTAGAAAGCAGCCAGCCCAATCATATTCTCGCGAGAGCTTCTATAGTTTACGAGACTAAGATAACTCTCGTACGCTTTGCCAGGCCATCGCGCTTTGATTTCCGCCAATATTTGGGGCGACGTATGCCACAGACCCACAAATAAGGGAGTAGAATCGATTATATTTTAGAATGCAGCCATCCCGGTACAGTTACATATCCTGTTGCCTGGTGACAAGGTCGTTCTATACTGGGACTTAAAACTGGAACATGTTCCTGAATGTCCTAATTTTGAACTGGCTATATTTTTTTAAGGGCTGCTGTATAAGAGTTAGATTAGTGTTTCTGATATATACACATTACATTCGAATCTCGTCACATTTCTCGGTGCCGTCTTATCTAAACAAGCGTTTAGCATAATTCACATGTTTGTCGTATATTAAACTTAAACGAATAGCGATTATGTATATTCAGAATGACGTAACCACCCCGGCTTGAAATCTGTGCAGGAGTGAGATGGAGAAGTCATTATATTGCTACCAGGTAAAGTTTTTAGAGTCCAATTAGTTTGTCCTTTCATATGGTAAACTTATAGAAGATGACCATCAAGGCTGCTCGTATAATTACCACCATAAAGACTCAATTGGCTATATATATATATATGTCTGGCTACCAGACACGCCCAAAGTTAATAGAGCTAATTTGTTCTTAATGCGAATGACAAGATTCTGCTTCATGTCAGCAAAGACTTGTTTTATCTTAAAGAATGCGGGATCTAAAATGTTGATTACCTTAATAAAAAGAACCCGGGGCTAGTAATAAAACTGAAAAAGTTCTTACAACAAGTTTGATTTAAAGCTGTCCTTTTTTATTTGAGGATGCCTTCGGGCGTCATATCTGTATTACAATTTGTACGATTACAACAGAATGAATGTATAAATATCGTCCCTGGAGAAAAGATGCGATGCTTCTGTCTTTGGTTTATTACAGATTATGACATCTCTCTGTCTGTCTCTATCTCTTGGAGCTATAGTTTTTTTGTATTATCATACTCTCCCATTTTGTGCAGACACCATGACGTTATTGTCGCTATAATTAAGAAAAGATTTTTAACCGCATATATTATTATTATTATTATATAACCCCGGTAGAGGCAAGCAGCATTTCTCCGTCTTCGTTTATAAATGTACATATTTAACTTTCTAGTATAATTAACGTCTCAACCAAAACAATGTAACTGCTTGATTTTTAACCAGGGGGGTAACTGATGTTTTCAGATTCTAATAAATCATTTGACATACTATACTAGGTCAGAAACATTAAGCGGACAATACTAATAAGAAGAACGAGAAGACTTTTGTTGCAGATTTTTGGTCCCTAAATTAAATATCTGCTACATATTTGTAAAACACCTGAATTGATTGAAACCAAATCTCCATTAGACCTTGAATATGTTATTGTTTCTCAGATGGAGATCTGATATGTCATACAGTAAACAGGTGCTTTCAGACACTCAGAAATCTTTAACAGGGAATTCCCCGGCGACTGCCCGGACATAACCAAGGATAATAATTTAGATTCAATTTTAAGATTGATAAATTGGGCATAGGTTTCACCAGGTAACAAATACGATAAAGGGCTTTGGGATGATTAACCAATGCTTTGAATGGAAAGAATATAGTGAAAAGTTTAGGTGGATGAATACACTCTGGCCATATTTTACTCCCCTGCGCCTGCCCTGGCGAACAAGTTTCGACGAGTACGTGTGTTTACGTAGTTCCTGTTAACTGGCGTTTCATTGGATAATTGAGACAGTAGTCCCGCAGTACTTGGCGTCATTGAACTGCGTTTACTGAATGAACATGTCTAAAATACAATACAGAGGACCAGTCTATTCGTTTATCTTGGCACCATCATACATAAACGGTTGTGTCATGATTTTCATTTTTTAAATGGGCAATCTGGGGAAAAGTAGCCTACAATTAAATTAATACGCTATGACATATCTCAGTTTACAATCCGATCGTACCACTTAATTTCACACGGTTGCAAGAAGTGTCAAATAAAAAGATACCACCCTGTACAAAAACTTATTAAAAACTACACCACCGAGTAAAACAACCTTAAACAAGCTGAGTAGCTAGCAGGTACACAGCTACAGGCTTTGTTTTTTTTTAAATATTCTCATAGTCCCAGTCAAATCACATTTTCCTACTTTTGTTTAAGAACCATTTTTTTTCTTTGAAGAACCAAAGAGTTATGGTGTTTTTCACAATTTTGGTGCGATACGCAATGTCGGCCATATTTGCTGTGAAACCTATTGAATTGCAACCACATCTACAGTATTATAACAGAAAAATCAAACATTTGAAGTTAATATTTGAGTTTGAGTGATAGCCAGTTTGGTTTGCGGAATAAATTGAAATGCATTCTCATTGGTTTCTTAACTGGAGAAAACAATTTCCAAGTTTGAAATGTATTAAAATTATGCAATGGCTGCCATTTTGGTTTGCGGAAGTTTGGGAAATGAAACCCCATTATTTATTTGCGCAATTTGATGAAATGCTATCCTATGTTTTAATAGTATGACACTAACTTCCAGGTTTCAAGTTAATCGGTAAATTTGATCTAAAAATTATCATTGTTCAGAACACATTATACATGTGGATATAGTAAAATGATACATTGGGCATTGGTGGTCATTTTGTTTCATGGAATTTGATGAAATTCTATCTTAGTAGGAGTAGGCTTTATTTCAAGTTTCAAGTTAATACGTGAATTTGTTACAGAGTTAAAGTGTTCACAACATATACGGTTATAAAAAACTATTGTAAATAATGCAATGGCGACCATCTTATTTTACGGAACTAAGGGAAATGTGATCCCATCTGCCGTCTTAACCAGAGGAAGCTATATACCAAGTTTGAAGTTAATCCGTGAATTTATTCTCTACTTAGCATGTTCACAACACCTGCAGGCATGAATATGCGGAATTATGTAATAATGGCAATGCAGTACCATCCGTCATGTTAACAGGAGGAAGTTACATTCCAAGTTTGAACTTTATCCGTGAATTTATTCTATACCTATCGTGTTCACATCACATATAAGCATGAATATGCAAAAATTACGTAATAATGGTGATTTTGTTTGACAGAATTTGTTGAAAGTAATACCATCAGTCGTCTTAACTGGAGGAAGTTACATACCAAGTTTGAAGTTAATGGGGGGATTTATTTTCAAGCTAGCGTGTTCACAAACATTTGTGACGGACGGACGGACAGAAAGACGCACGGACCGAAGGACGGACGGACACCAAGTAGCATTACTACTATAGTAGTGGTGGACAAAAATACCACCACGTCAAAAGCTAATACCCGGCATTTCCCGGTCAAAACCCCAAAACAATAAATTGATGAAATATTCAAAACCTTCTAAAGAACTGTTTTGGTCTCACTTTTTGGCCGCCTATAAATCTTTAACCATGTTTGTTTGGTGTATTTCGTTCTATGCATATTTGATTTTAAGGAACAAGACCAAATGTCCAACTTAAGTAATCAATGATTGACTGTACGAATAATGTTCCTCCGGAGCTGATAGCTACAAAACATACTGAACTCAACCAGTAGGATTGAGATCAACGGTTATACAGTATATATTTAAAATACAAATAATTAATCAATAAAATGGAAATTCCGAATTGTGATATGTCTTCCGTGTAAGATACGACCTGGATATAGTCTTAGGTTAAGGTTTATGCTTCAGTTTATGGTTATGTTTAGGATTGATTTTAGCATTAGGTTTAGTATAAACCTAAAACCAGAACTAAGAAAGCATTGTTTGCCTTACATAAAGTATATTCCCCCAGTATTATGAGTGAATTTGTGGTTTACATTTTCTCTGGGCTATAAAGTGGTTATAAAAGATTCATTAAGTTTACAGCTGACTGCCGGTATTTGGTTCTATCATATTGACCACATAAGAGTATCAGACAGAACAGGAACGGAAAATGAAACCTAATGATGCATTTCTTATGTAATATTTCAGGCCTAACGTACCTTGTATCGTTTACAGACGTGCGAAAAACTAAGAGCACATTGACTTCTGTGTTAGGTTTTTATTGACTTGTAATAAATTATCTCACGTGATTTTATGGACTAATAATGTTGTAGTCTGTACTTCTCAGATTTTCTTATTCAGTTTTAAAATTTGAGATCAAAGTAACATTTGATTGGTCCAGTCTGTCCAGAGTGTTTTGCGGGGGGGGGGGGGGGGGGGGGGGGGGGGGGGGGGGGGGGGGGGGGGGGGGGGGGGG
>JARFOD010139614.1:0-13198 GCA_031763545.1 Mopalia muscosa
TAGTTTCAGTAACTGCTCTAACCTTTTGTTAGTTTCAGTAATTGCTCTTACTTTTTGTTAGTTTCAGTAACTGCTCTTACCTTTTGTTAGTTTCAGTAACTGCTCTAACCTTTTGTTAGTTTCAGTAATTGCTCTTACTTTTTGTTAGTTTCAGTAACTGCTCTTACCTTTTGTTAGTTTCAGTAACTGCTCTAACCTTTTGTTAGTTTCAGTAATTGCTCTTACTTTTTGTTAGTTTCAGTAACTGCTCTAATCTTTTGTTAGTTTCAGTAACTGCTCTAACTTTTTGTTAGTTTCAGTAACTACTCTAACTTTTTGTTAGTTTCAGTAACTGCTCTTACTTTTTGTTAGTTTCAGTAACTGCTGTTACTTTTTGTTAGTTTCAGTAGCAGCAAATTATACACGATCATGAAAAAGCTCATGAAGTCTATGTAGAAGTTGTGCATGCAATGTGTGTCACTTTTGCTCAATATAATTTTCTGACCATTGGCCTCATCATCAAACACCTATGTCAATATATCTTCTGAAAGAGCATAAAGAATTTTCCTTTGTACTTTCTACTTCCGCAGTTTCACCACACAATTTTGTCTAGCAATTTTGCGGTTTCACAGTTTAAACCGTCAACAAAAGGTTTTGTCCTCCAACCTCTACCATAAAGCAAAAGCATGAAATCAACTTAAGTAGTTTTGGTGTTTTTTTGTTGTTTTTGCTAGTGGCATTATTAGCTTTGTAGTTGCAACCTTCAATGATAGGGAAAAAATAAAGATCAGTTTAGCAGATTTGTCTTCTGATTTAAACCAGTAGACAAAACCAAAAAGTACACACCACGAAGCTAGAAACACAAAAGTAGATTTGACCTTGACTTTCGCGAATAGGTTGTGCACCTTCCTAGTTTTGCCTCGTAAAAAGGGACAACTATGAAACGATGACTGAAATCAACCAGCTTTTATTAAATAGAACACAAGCATATTTTAAATGAATTGTATTTTCTTCTTTTAACAAATTCCAAGTATTTACTGACCATTGAGTTTATTTCTTAACATTATTTGTACTTTTTAATTTTACTAATTATTTTTGGGGTATTTTATATTGCTATTCCTGCTATTTTTGCATTCATGTATTCAGAATTGGTGATTTTATTATCTTTTTTTATAGTAGATTGTATAATTACATGTTTAACTAACTTATATGTATTGATCATAAAGTATGTGTAAATAATAGTAGGCAGGTCTGAAATGGTCATCACCTTCTCTCAGTATTTTTAGGTTATCCATAGCAAACCAAGATAGAGATCCCTTTAGAAACAGGTCTGTGGTAGAACATGAGTTGGATAACTTTTTAGTAAATATTCACAACAAGGATTTACATCTGTTCAATTCATTTTGAATGACCAGGAGGATCAACTATCCAATTCATTGTGAATCACTGGGGAAGTTTTTGACTATACAATCCTTTTTTCTGGATGTTAAAATCATACAAACTTTTGGGTTTTTTTTACAGTTAGAAATGAGTTGCCTTGTCCAGCATGTTTTAAGAAATACAAAATAGTGAAGTGGAATCAGATACATGAACCATGCTCTGTCAATAAAGAGATATCTCGAGTCAAGTGTGAAGCCTTCAAACCTCCTCCAACACCTATCAAGTGAGTATTGTCGTTATTGTCGTCAATTTTCTGACAAATGATTTTCTAGCCCTGTGATTGAAGTGTAGTAATACCTGTAGTAATTTCTTAATACATCTAAACACCTGAGGTAATCTTGTCTCTACCCCGGAGAGGATGCTGTTTAATTAGACCAGTATATGTGCTTAAGGATACTGAGCATAGAAATAAACATTATACAGGCAGTACTAAATCAGATTACCAATACTAAAGTCCTGTGCTTCACTTACACACCAGTATAACCAACATTTCCATTTTTCAATAGGCATATCAGGATGTTTCTCAACCACATTAATTTTAGCTAATTCAACGATTTACCTCAAACTTCATCTATAGCTTCCTGAGCTCAAAGAGAAATGAGATTAGATTTCACTGAATTATGCAGGACGACTATCAGGTATATGATTGAGTCACATGGCTGTGGCTCTGGCAATCACAGTTTTTAAAAAAAATTTATGAGGTTTCCTCCCAGTTGTAATAAGGCTAGGTGCAGTGTGAAGTGGACAATCTGTCATCATATAAGTGAAATACCCTTGAGTATGACGTCAAACACCAATCAAACTAACACTGAATTATGCAAACCAATATGGCAAAATTGCATCATGATTTCACATAATTATCTCATGGTAAAAGAAAACTGACAAATGAAAATAGTGATAATTATGTTTCTCGAATTTTATTGGCCAATTATATCAGACCCCAAGTTACTTATCTCAGATCTGATTGTTTAAAGTTGACCTGTGTGCTTCAGTATGCCTACTATTATTTATCTTTGATGAAATCTGGTCATTTGATGATTTGAAAATAAGTTTTTTTTGACAAGCATCTTGTTCAATCAGATAAAGAATGTGTTCTGAAATAAAGCTTTAAGAATTGACATGATTCATACAATTGTAATTTAGTTTAAACCATATTGACATTTGTAGTGTCCAGTCAAAGTTAAAAGTTTAACTTGGAAATTAATGCATGGATGAAATCAATCAGACATCACACTATTTTCTGTTGCAGTAAATTGTCAGCCAAATCCCTGGTGGAAGTCCTTCAATCTGACCAAAGAGTTGAGAGAAAGATTAGTTCTAAATCAGCCCAGTCATTACAGCCTAACAGTAGAGATGTGACCACTCTGTATTTTGGGGAACACCTAGATCCAAACAGTATATTTAAGTTTAAAGCTGAAATTCCATGAAAAGTGTTTGTTATAGACAAACCTTCACAATGATGTGATAATAAATACATTATTAAATCTGTCTGTGATATTTTGTCAACACAATTGATCCAGATTACAATTTTTTTGTAACTGAAATGACACAAATAAAATGTAAAAGAAATGTTTATTTTCCTAGTTTTGCATGGAGTAGTTTAAATGGCAGGCACACATTGACAACTCTAATGAAACTTTGTTTGGCGAGTTGCTAATGCTGTTCAACTTTTGATATGCTTGGCAGTTAAGGCCTGCAGAATTGTCTTTCTCTACCACACGGTATTAGAGTTGTGAAAATGTCTGCAGCAGTGAAAAAATGGCTTACTTGTGCTCTGCATTGATGGTGTTGGGTGATAATCCCCCCCCCAAAAGTAAGGTTTCTTTTCACTTGATATAAATGGGATGTTAGCAATAAGTCCTGGCTCAATAAGACGACTACCTCATTTGTCAACTACATGTAGCTACTCAGTGAAACCGCTTCAAAGCATTGGGAATTCTAGCAAACTTATTGAAATAAACTTATCGATAAGATGCGAGTTGCGGTCACAATGGAGAAATACAATCAGTGTGCTACAGTATCTCTTCAAAACAATAATGATCTTGTCCACAAATAAACTTGGTAGCTAAAATTGATTGATCAATTTTCACCATGCTTAAACATGTAAGATTTCCACAGTGGCACATGAAAATAAACCCCTTAATAATGTCTTCAGCTAGGAATTTATAGGTTTTCATCATTATACCTATTGTCCTGGGGCCTTCAGAGCTACAAGCAGCAATATGAAGTCAATCTTTTGGTGATGTCTGTTATAAGTTCTCTGTGTCTGATCTTATTGCCAGTGGTGCCGAGGATGGTGTCCTTCACCAATAGGGCTGGCACCCCATCAGATGAGTGAAATAACCTTCGGCATGGTGTTAAACCCTGATCAAACAAGATGATCAACATTGGATTTGAGAGGTGAACAATGAGTTGTGAGCGTAAAAGCCTGATCATTGATAACACACAAGCTGTTACTGTCAATGTTTAAAAACTTAAAGAATCATTGTACTGGTTAATCCTCATTATTGTTTATCATATATGCAATGATAATAGAAAACATTTTCTCTTTGTTACATTGGTTTACTCAAGCAAAAACAGTTTGTTACACATACATGCCACAACAAATTATCATTATTAATATCTGGTCACATAAAAACTACCAGCTTCTAGAATTTGAAGGAGTACTTTTAATATGATCATACAATTTAAATATATGTATACCCTAGCATGTGTTTTTTTAGTAATGATAGGGTGACAAGTTTTAGTATCACACTCAGTATAAAATCTAACAATTTATAAATGGCTGATGTTCATGTAAGACTGAGATCATTTTATATCGCTGGTTGGATACTGGTTCATGTAATATAAAGATAAACAGAATATAAACTTGAATTTGATATTTTAGTAAATCCAAAACTTTAGATTAACATCTTATTAACAACCAGTCAAATATTCATTTAGTTAAATATGGTACATGTATATCACAAAATCTGTAAAAGTATGTTTAATGAGGCAAGTGGCCAAATTTATATAGAAAAGTAACTTTTACACCTAAGAGATATACTTTGTGACCCAGCTTAACTGTGGATTACCATACATGTGTAGTTTGAATCCATCATGAGTTTTTAAAATGTTAAGTTTTAAATGAGACATTTGGGGTCGCTTAATTCTTATAATTTTTTTTTTTTTTTTTTACAAAAATACAGTAAACATGATAATCCCACATTACTTCTGCAAATTTCTGTATGGCCAGGTTGCTGTCAAACTATTTATTAAACACACAAGTTAACACTCAATGGCTCAATAAGATCTGATAATATGTACAAAAAATACCCAAAAGATAATCTTTTTATAGCCAAAATAAAATTCAAATTCTAGTATTCAATTTGTTATTTCAAACAATACAAATCAAATAAACCAAGACAATAACTGATTTATCGTTTTATAGTAAAAACAGTAGCTAAATGCAATAAAAAAAAAGAAGAAATTTGTGTGAAGAAAATGTCCTGTTAAACATCTATCGCTTATCAACACAGGAAATGGAGACGGGTGTGCAAGCTTCTATTTGTTTGTATATTCTTATTAATTGCATCTAAAGCTGAGGCTATAATATGTGCTTAAAATAGTACAACAAATTCAATAACTTCATTTAGTCCATTAATATGAAAATAATGAAAAAGGGTTTTACAAAATTCTTTTAGGATATTAAAGATTTCAATTTAAAAAAATACTTGGCAGCAAGGCTCCCAAAGAGCTCACCTGTTCCACCAATGAAAGGGAATGCATTTCAAAATGATTTAATATCTATGTATAAAACCTTTTAAGAGTAATTACTATGCATGTAATTAGCTGAACTGATAATGACCGTCTCCCCCCATGTTGTGTGACATTTGCCCAAAATTTCAGGACAAATGGGCTATTCAATTTGAAGTGATGGTGTTTAACGCAAATTTAATTGAAAAGCTTGTTTAAGTAATTAATATGCACATTATCAGCTGAACAAATAATATGCCTCTCTCTCCCATGTTGTGTGACATTTACATAAAATTTTAGGACAAACAAGCTATTCAATTTGGAGTTATGGTGTTTAACGCAAACTTAATTAAAAAGTTCGTTAAAATAATTAATATGCATATAATTAGCTGAACAGACAATATCCCTCTCCTCTAATGTTGTGGAACATTTACCCAAAATTTTAGGAAAATCGGGAAATTCAATTTGGACTTATTGTGATCAACGCAAATTTACTTTAAAAGCTCGTTAAAATAATTAATATGCATATAATTAGCTGATGAGACAATATCCCTCTCATCTCATGTTGTGGAACATTTACCCAAAATTTTAGGAAAATAGGTCTATTCAATTTGGATATATAGTGCTTACCGCAAAGTGTCCGCCATTTTGTAAAAAACAATATCACTTAATTAGCATAATTAATATTCACAGAATTCTATATAATTTTAATTATGTCTTCAGGCAAACTGTGTATAAAATTTCAGAAAAATTCCCTCTGTACATTTTATTATAGAAGCCTTGACATGGCCAACACCAGTGATATGACATAGCTCTCCTTACTTCGTACAGGCGAGCTAAAAAGGGAGATAAATCATGAAATTAGCTAAAAATATTTAGTGTACTACAATATTGCCAATCTTATTAAAATTTAATCTAAAAGGCTCCCAATGTTTTGTTTGTGGCTATTGAGTGACAAACAAAATAGAGGAGTTTTAAGATAAGATTTTAATTTAGACTGGCAATTATTATAGTAGACAACCTGTAACATTTCATTTGGTCATTTATATGAAAATAGGAAAAGAGAGAGGAAAAAGTCACAATTTGAAGACATGGTAAACAATGCAAAGTTCAAAGTAGGATGTTCAGCATGGTACCCCTGTGCCGAATATCATACTTTAAACTTGGCAAATCACATTTGTTTTCATAATAACTGTTGGGATCACACTTCATGTATGCTGTTTTGCCTGACTTACACATTACATTTACATTCTGTTTACCATTTTTTCTGAATAAAGTTATTAAACCTGAAACGCATAAACTAAATATATAATTGTATTAGTATTTTTGAATTTTATGCTTGTATTCAGTTGAGAAAGGCCCTGTCATTTGGGCCGAAAGTTCGTCCACATGTAAGTAAATGATTGTGTGGAGTAGCTCAGTAGTTTGTGTTTTATTTATTTGTCATTTTTCAAAGTTAATACAGTACCCCCATCCATAGCATAGGGTTATAGGGCAAGTACATGTTGGATATATCATTTCAAAACTTATTATTCTATGCCGTCACATTCATAGATATTTTATTAGTACACCCACAAAATATAGTCCCCATCAGTAATTGTCCCTTATTTCTCTGAAACCGTATACTAGTACTTATCAAAATAACTAGTATAAACAGCACTTTATCAGTATAAACAGGATTTTACCAGTATACACAGGATGTCACTAGTATAAACAGGTTTTCATAATTATATACAGGATGCCACAAGAATATGCAGCATGTCACCAATATACAGAGGATTTTACTAGTATATACATGATTTTACAGCTATACACAGGATTTCACCAATATAAACACCATGATTCGGATACTGCTCAGATTAAGTTGTTTTTAAAATCGACAGACTTTGTAACTGTAGATGATTATCAATTTTACCTACACTGTATTTCAAACCAGTGAACATTGTACAATGTCTAGTCATTAACACACTTTAAAATTCAGCAAGGTTCACATACTAATATTCTATCACCTCTACCGAATGTTTAGTTACGGTAGTATAGGGACTTCAACCATGCTACAATGTATAATAGAGAACATTAGGCCTATGTATTTGATCTGTGGCATCTTACTTCATTATCAGACTCATAGTGAGGTGACCCATTTCAGATATCATGAAAACTATAAGCCTTGTCCACTGTTCTGCACAATCCATTAATATTAGAATGGGATTATTATTTTATTAGTCTGATTCAATTGAAAGGATCGACTGTCATTTTTTTTGCTTTCTTTGGAGTATTTTTGTAAATTTTCCTGAGTAAATATCTGAAAATTCGAGGCCAAAACATGGATTATCACAATAATGCTGCATGACAGGCTTTAAGTTATTCCTACCCATATTTGAAATGGAATCATCGGAAGGACACCACATCAGCTGATTTTTGTAATGGTTTTTTTTTTAACATATAATGGATAACTAGCTCCAGTCGACCATGCATTACTACCGTGGTAAAACCCTAATTTATTTCCAAAACACTGCATATTTAATCCAAATTTGTCGATTAAGATTTGTTTGATTCTCTTGCTATAGTGTTATACAGGGTAAAAACAAACTTTCAATGGACATGACAGTGGCAATACCCCTTTGTCAATTGTTGGAAGAGGGTAAAACCACCCTGGACCATTCTGTAGGCTCAATGGACATACTCCATGCTATCATTGTCTTAAAAGAGTGAGTGACTTCTCTGCTAATAATCTATTATAGTTCCCTACTCACTAGCAGAAGTCATCCAATCTAAGACTGTTTTGATTATACCTTACCAGGAGGTCTTGATATGTCTTTGGAATGTACTGCCACAGATTAGAGAGATTAGCTGTGAGAGATTAGCTTATGTGTTTGGAATGAACTGGACTGTCACAGTCATACTCTGAGTGATTGTTACTCTATGTGTTTGGAATGAACTGGACTGTCACAGTCATACTCTGAGTGATTAGACACACTGCCTGTCTCCTCTTTAACATCATCTGCTTTAATAGATGTCACTGTGTCCAGCACTTCATGGCTGTGTGTCGTCTCACTGACACCTCTTCCTGGTAACCCTCTTCTTTCAGCCCCAGTGTCAGTTCTTAGTTGATCAGCCACAATGTGCTCAGATATGTCATGTGATTGACTCCGCAACAATTGTTCCTGGTCTGGACTAAAGTCAGAAGATTGTGCCCGAATAAAGTGGTCTTTATCTTGGGAAACATCTGAAGACTGTGCCCGCATTAAGGGGTCTTTATCTTGGGTAATGTCAGAAGATTGTGCCCTCATTAAGCCGTCTTTATATTGGCTAACATCTGAAGACTGTGCCCGCATAAATCGGTCCTTGTCTAAGTGCAACTCTGAATCAACACGCTGGAGATCTGGAATCTCCATATCTCTACCATGCACATTGATCATGTGACTTCCGATATCTGTCCGAGATCCTGTGTCATAAGAACAATCTGGACACTTGTACATATAGAGTTTAGATTGACTGGTATCAGCCGGAGCTGATACATTCTTGGTGAGTCGGCGGAGCCTTTTCTTGGGAGGAGAGGCTCTTCTCGATATATGGTCATGACGATAATGAGCCGCCAATTCATCACGAGAGCTGTAACTCTGTTCACACATCTCACAGGTATTGCCTTGAAAGTGACAAGTGTCCATGTGAGTTCTCCAGTTATACTTAGAGGAGCTCTCTTTCCCACAGATTTCACATCGGTACAGCTGGTAACCATCTGGTAGAGCTATACCATGTTTAAAGTATTTATGGTAATGAAGGTGATCATTGTTGCGACTGACTTTGTACTCACAAAGGGAACATTTACCTTTAGATTTATTTGTGCCCTTTCTTTCAATGGAGACATACTTAAGCACATCTTTAGCCAGGACCTGGTGGGTTTCTATCACATGGACCACACAACTCTTAGCTTTAACAAAGGAGGAAGGACAGAACAGACAGCGGTACATCCTCTCAGTCTCTAGTATAGCGGAAGTGTGTGTTCTCTCCAGTAAACTAGCCATGTACCTCCTCTGTTGTTCAGGGTTGCTCTCACTGAGGAAACCATCAGGGATAGGGAGGTTTTCACAGAGAATACCTGTCTGCGGGGGCATCACATTCCTTATCTGCTCGGTCAGCATGGCCGGGTCACTGTTCACAAAAATAACACAAAGTTATCAAATGGACACTTGCATGGGAATAATAATGTACAGTGAAATAACACTTTATCTACGACCTTGTTAACATAGCACTGGAGGAACAGTACCATTTCAACAATGATACAATTCCAAGTTCTACATCTTCATGTTTACTGTTGAAGAACATGAACATTTCTATGGCATAATATGAGTGAAATATCGTCCCAATGATTTTGTTTGTTTTGTTTGTTTGTTTGTTTGATTGGGGTTTTATGTCGTACTCAAGGGTATTTCACTTACATGACAACGGAATGTCCACTTAATACTGTTCCAGACCACTAGCTAAGAATTAAGAGATGCGGAATCAGAAATGAAGGCAAACTTTAGTTAAATGTTATCGTTTTATTGTGTTCACATCATCTGTAATACTATAGTTATTACTTACATCATTATGTTACCATGGAAACCAGAAATTTGATTGGAATGGCCCAATTATAGATAGGAATGTAGTTAAGTGTAAGAACAATATGTTTCCAAAATTTGAAAACCCAGTATTCAGTGGGTTTTTTGTTCACGCCCTTTGTACGGAAATAGTGAGACAGACTGAAAATTTTGTGTCAGAGAAGTGTGTGTATTATTGAATAGTTTTTTGTGTCTTGTAGAGAGTGAAGACTAGGTGACGGAGCGGTTTAGGTGGCCGGCATTTAGTGCTGGTGATTCGGTGCCTAACTGAGAGGGTCGTGGGTTTCATTTCATGGACGGGTATCTACCTGCAAAAACTAGAAAAATCTGTTCAAACTAAGAAAGTGTTATCCCCAAAAAATGAAAATAATGTCATCTATTATTATTATGTATCATTATGTTGCCATGGAAACTCGAAATTTGATTGGAATGGTCCAATTTTAAATACGAATGTAGTTTGGTGCAAGACCAATGTGTTTCCAAAATTTGAAAAACCTGTGTTATTGTTTTTATCCTGTTTCCTCCTCTATACAGACGGATGGACGGATGTCGTTACGACATTATCCCTACAGCATAATATTCTGATGGGATAAAAATTATATAAAAAACATGAACAAATCAAAATACTGTCATGATAGGAATTTATGATTATTTTTACCTGGGCAAATTTAGATGTTTATGAAGCTCAATCTAAGACTGCCAAAACTGTTAAATGTGCATCTATGAAGTGCGAAAATGTTTGTGTTTTTTTTTTTAAATTGAGGTTGGGCTTATAAAAACACAAAAACAATCTGAGCTTGTTTGCATTTTCAACAAACTATATGTTATATTTTGCAAAAAAATACTTTCATCTGTCGAACTGTCAAAACAGTGATCATCTCCATAATTAAAAATTTATGTCCAAATTATTGTACATGTTTATAGCAAAAAAATTTCCTATTTGGCCATCTTAAGCTAAGACCTTGCGATTCATCTGAACTCATCTCAACTCAAGAATTGAAAGAAGATACGCAGAAACGAATAATCAAACTTTGACCAAAGAACTTTTGCGTGTTTTGTGTGGTGAGCAAATATTTATCAAATACGGAAACTTGCTGTAAGTGGTTGTTGAAAAACAACATTCAACTTGTGTAAATATGGTATTTTTCTGACTGCGTCACATGATAAGCCTTAACCATGAGACAGTATTATAGTACGCTGCTCGTATAACCAGTGATCGGCTTACAATATAGGCCATACTGATCCAATACGCTGGTAGATATAGAGCTTTTTGTTAGGTATGGCTACCCGAGATGCTCGATTACACCAGCCAACGAAAGATCTTTCAACGCGCTTTCGGCTTTGATTGTTTGCTTGGTGACATCCTTGAGCCTCCATTTTACAAACCCGTTGTTTCACGTGCCCAGGTCAACCAATAGAATCTTGTGTGATTTTTAAGGCTGACTCCGGGTTTCACAGTCATCTGATTGGACAACGCCGTTCTTATGCTTTAGGCCCATACCTAACAATAAGTTCTATATCTACCAGCGTATTGGATCAGTATGGGCTATACTGTAAGCCGATCGCTGGTTACACGAGTGTAGTATTATAGCTGCACAATTAGCATAAGCAGTTATTCTTGGTTGCACTTGATTGCAGTCGACCTGTCCTAACCCGTTCTATGATGTTCAGTTGCAATGAATCGCAAGCATTTTGTAAAATGTTGACATGTTCGTGACGACCACGTCAACTGAGTCCAGTTGTCCTCAGTTTCAGTGGATCGCGCATGTTGACATGTCCTTAGCTTTAGTGCTCCAGAAAATCTTAGACCTTGGTATTTTGATAACATGACAAAATACAAAATTTGCTGAACAATATTGTAATAATTAGAATGTAGGCCAATGTTTAAACTTTCACTTTCAAAACTTGTGACATGTGTTGTGACCTTAAATTTTCTGCAGTTGAGAAAGTTGGAGTCATGTTTTTGCGATCACTAACTTTGTGTCAGCTTGAATTTTACAAAAACATTTTGTTACGATGATGTTGTTGTTTTTGTATTTTTTGATCAGCCTGTGTTAACTCAATTCGTTTTCTGTTTCTTTGATTGCGTTGTGGCCACATCTGTACGTTCACAAAGAAGCACTGCAATCTCAAAACTTGATTGCTGCACAGCCTGCACTGCACTGTAAATCATAAATCTCCCAAATGATGGAGAACACATTGCTTGAGCTCTTTAGTAGAAAAAGGAATGGTGTAAAAAGGCAGGTCTACCACTAGAGGCCTTTTTTTTTAAATATTACTCATAAATTTCAGAATCCCAGTCAAATCACCTTTTCCTCCTTTTGTTTAAGAACTATTTTTTTTCTTCAAAGATTATAAGTTATGGTGTTTATCACCATTTTGGTGTGATGCGCAATGTCAGCCATATTTGTTGTGAAATCTAGTGAAATACAACAATACATGTATCTATGGTATTAACAGAAAAAGCGAAGTTTGAAGCAAATACCTGAATTTTAGTGATGGCCATTTTTGTTTGCAGAATTAAAGGAAATGCAACCTCATCGGTTTCTAACCAATAATATCTTATCATGTAGGGGTAACTATTGAAAAATTATGCAATGGGGACCATATTGCTTTGTGCAATCTGATGAAATGCAATCCTATCCTACGTCTTAATAGTAGTAAGAAGATAGCTTCCAGGTTTCAAGTTAATCTGTGAATTTGATCTAAAAATAATCATGTCCAGACATGAATATGGTAAAATAATGCAATGGCGGCCATCTTGTCTTACAGACTTACGGAACTCAGTCTGATTCATTGTATAAAAACCAGAAAGCTATCTTCAAAGTTTAAAGTTAATCTGTGTATTTATTTTGTACTTATTGTACTTACAACACATACTCAAAGTAACTGGCATAAATATTCTAAAATTATGTAATAACGGCCATTTTGTTTTGCGGAATTTGGTGAAATGCAATATCACATATATACCAAGTTTGAAGTCAATCAGTGAATTAGTTATCAAGCAAGCGTGTTCACAAACATTTGTGATGCAAAATAATGCAAAATTATGCAGTGGGGCCATATTGTTTTTGTAATTTAAATTGATGAACTACAATCCAGTTCTTTGTCTCAATAGGAGGAAGCTTACTTCCAAGTTTATCCTTGAATTTGATCTTTAGTTATTATGTTCACAACACATAGGCATTAATATTGTAGAATTATGCAATGGCAGCAAAATTAAGTTTAAGGGAATTTGTTTTCAAGCTACCATGTTCACAAACTTTTTGTGATAGAAGCACGGGCATGAATTGAATTGGATATGAATTCTCATCAGGGACAGCAAGAGCATTTTAAAGTACCTCTAGGCACTGAGGCGCCAGTAATCATGACTGCTTCGTTCATCTGATGTCTCAGAACTCTCTGTTTTCAAGCTACCATGTTCATGTTCACATGTCCCCCCC
>JARFOD010139625.1:0-12106 GCA_031763545.1 Mopalia muscosa
CCCCCCCCACTGAGAAAGGCTACTGGGCATCCGTCCGTCCGTCACAAATGTTTGTGAACACACTAGCTTGAAAACAAATTCACCGAATAACTTCAAACTTGGTATGTAGCTTCCTCTTGTTATACAACGGATGGTATTGCATTTCACCAAATTCCGTTAAAAGAAATGGCCAGTATTACATAATTTTAGCATGTTCATGCCTGTATGTGTTGTGAACAGGATAAGTAGAGAATAAATTCAGGGATAACCTTCGAACTTGGTATGTAGCTTATTCTTGTTAAGACGACGGTGGTATTGCATTTTACCAAATTACATTAAATGAAATGACAATTATTACATATTCTTTTTCATATTCATGTCTGTACATGCTGTAAACACGATAAGTAGAGAATACCAATCTCTTTGTGATCACAAAAAGTAGACAACACATTTATGGATTAACTTTAAACTTTGAAGATAGCTTTCTGCTTTTACGACAATGGATCAGACCGTTTCGTAAAACAAGATGGCCTTGAAACAGATTAACTTGAAACCTTGAAGTGAGCTTCCTACTACTATTATTACATAGGAAAGGATTGCATATTACCAAATTGCACAAAGCAATATAGTCCCCATGGCATAATTTTTCAATATTCACCCCCTATGTGATAACTTAGGAAACCCATGGGATTGTATTTCATTCAATTTCTGCAACAAAAATAACCATGGCTCAAATTCAGGTATTACCTTCATACTTTGTTTTTTCTGTTAATACCATAGAAATGGTTGTATTTCACTAGAGTTCACAACAAATATGGCCGGCATTGAATATCACACCAAAAAGATGATAAACACCAAAACTTTTACTCTTTGGTTCTTTGAAGAAAAAAATAGTTCTCAACCAAAAGTAGGAAAAGGTGATTAGACTGGGATAAAGAGCCTATATTTTCAAAAAAAGCCTCTAGTGGTGGACCTGCTAGCTACTCAGCTTGTTTTTATTCTTTTAATTTTTTTTAACTTATAACATTAAAACACTTTTGTTCAAAATTGTGTCATAGAACATTACATCTGAAGTTAACAAAATATTTATACTTGTTTTTTTAAGCTTACTATTGGCTACTTCACTCATTTAATGGCAGTGTATTTATTGAAAAAACAACATAACACATTCTATTTCTGATTCATATATATATATTTTCTCTTTTGTTTTTATGTTGAATTTTTGGGGGAAGGTGGGGTAATAGGAAACAAATAAATTATATGGGATGGCCTCAGATGTAATGTTGGCATTTCATACTTACATACTGTCTTACAGTTTCTCATTCATTGTGTCTCCAGCAAAGTATTTATAGACATGTAGGCCTCTGTCAGTTTGACCTTGTCACTTCAACAGGTGGAAAGGCTTTATAAGGCTAAAGGTTCAACTTTTGTTTTCACTCTGTCCCAGTCCAGCTGTTGGGAGATACAAATACATTTGAACAAATACCTGTGAGGTACATCTACTTAGGTTTTCAATATCTAAGGCCTGTATTGGCAGTAATTTAGTTGTACAGTTTATACTTAGCATTGGAATACTGAGGCTCATAAAAGTCTAGTATTAACTACTCTAAATGGGTTGTTAAGCTGGAGGATAAACTCAATTTGAGACATCATTTTAAAGGTATTCCCAAATGGATTTTAAATCAGATTAAAAGTGACTGAATTACAAAGATAATACTATAACTATCTGTTATAATAAATCCCATATTTTTCTGATGCTTAAAATTTTTTTTATTCACTAACAAACTTGTGAGTCTTCATACAAGTTATTTGAGCTGTGACGTAGGCAGGGGAAACACCATTCTGAACAATGTGTACCGGATAATGACGATTCCGTGGCGGATAATGACGAATCCATACCAGAGACACACGAACAATTGCAAGATAATGAGAGATAACAAAATGTTGGCCAGGTTTCTATAGATACCAGTCACGTCAGTGAATTCCCCTGGTGACGTCACTCGAGAATCACAGCTGACTCTGAATAAAAAGTCAGATCTTCAAATCCCAATTTCTCCACATGTATGCCTAATATTTTTTTTAATGAAACAATTTGCAAATCGTTCAGTGAATATTGTACATTTATTATATGTTTTCTAGGTATCAACCATTTGGGAAGATCTAACCATAATATTTTAGGTCGATTGAAAAGAAAAGGCTGAAAATTGGCAAAATATTATCTAACTTTTAATGGGGGTGGTTTTTACGAGGTTTCTTCACAGTTTTCCGCTGTATTTGTACAAGGAACGGAGTGCAGTGGACAGTCTGTCGTCATATCAGTGACTTGAGTACAGTATTGAAATCCCACTCAAACAAACAAAAGAAAAAAAACAAATCATTATAAAAGCCTTTTTATTATTATTATGACTTATGTTTTTTTTTTTTTCTTCTTTCAGGTAATTAGCCAGTCCAAAGCACGGTTTGCCCCCAGTATAAGTATGATTAAAAAGTGCATCGAGGCCTTAATAGACAAACAATATTTAGAAAGGACATCTAATTCAACAGATGAATATAATTATGTGGCATGATAAGTTTGTATATAAAACACCATGCAACATATGTAATATATATACTGAGAGATGAAGACAAACCTAAAGAAATAGCTACATGGTACCTTGACAGATGCCCAGTAATACAAGGATCCCAAAGAAATAGCTTCCTATATAGGACAATGATAATGAAAGTCCCCCAGAAGTAAAAGCTACTGCTGTCAGAAGCACAGTGAAAGTCATTCCAAAATTAAGTCCTATGCTTCAAGAAAGGTGGAACTTCGACCAATCCCCTAAAAATAGATACTATGTCCGGAAAGATCAGTGTCAAAAATCACCATGAATACCTTTGAATATATTTTGAAAAATAAGCTGTGACAACATACAAGGAAATAACTAGCAATGAATCATAATATTGAAATTAGAATTTGGACAAAATACAAAAGAAATACAGACAGATGCATCATAAAAGATGAACTGTTGAGAATTCTTCACAAAGCAAAAAGAAATGTATTGTGGCAGATAAAAATGTCCTAAGGACAAAATTTATTGTACAAGATTCAAATATATTATAGAAGATACATATCTGTCAAGAATAAGTGCAAAGGTATTGTGCAGGTTGAACAGGAAATGTCCACGCAAAATCTCTATCATTCAAAGAATAATCATAAATGTATCTTGAAAGAAGAGCCAGCCATCTCTTTGCGGGTATCTTCAATTAGTATGTGAGAAATCAAGGCCGTGTAAGTATACCATTGAAAAATCAAGTGATTAGAAGTTAACTGTTAGAAAATCAAGGCTGTGGAGATTACCATTTTTGAAATCAAGTCTTTTGGAAGTTTACCATTTAAAAATTGAAAACTGTGGGAAGCTTATCATTAAGAAATTAAGTCTGTGGAAGCTTACCATTTAACAAATTAAGTCTTTGGAAGTTAACCATTGCACAATCAAGTCCCTGGAAGTTTACCATTGAAGCATCAAGTCTGTGGAAGTTTACCATTGAAGCATCAAGTCTGTGGAAGTTTACCATTGAAACATCAATTCTGTGGACGTTTACCATTGAAACATCAAGTCTGTGGAAGTTTACTATTGAAACATCAAGTCTGTGGACGTTTACCATTGAAATATTAAGTCTGTGGACGTTACCATTGAAACATCAAGTCTGTGGAGGTTTACCATTGAAACATCAAGTCTGTGGTCGTTTACCATTGAAACATCAATTCTGTGGACCTTTACCATTTAACAAAGAAGTCCTTGGAAGTCTACTATTTAACATCTAGGATCTGAAAGTTCACTTTTAAAAAGCCCCACTGCACATTTAAGAGTATATGTATATGCAATTATTGACTTGTTGGTGCAGTCAAATACAAATTAATGAATTCTGAACAAAAAGGAAATGATAATGATTAAATTAAACTAATGACTAAATTAAATCATGAAATTATATGATTTGTCTAACATAAACTTGTGGGTTATATCATACTAGAATATAACAGAAAAATTTTATCATTTAACTGGTGAAGTTTCTTTTTTAAAAGTCCAAACCCTGATGAAAAAAGTATGCTCAGGAAAATGTTTCAGAAACTGTTTTGTTAATGATGCTGTGTGTAAAGAAAGATAAATAAACATACGAAACAAAACTGAAATCAAAACTGAAATCGGCTTATCAATATGTTTTCTCTGATTTTGGCGGAGGGCTGGGAGGGAGCTCCTTGTTGCGTTCCTAGCTAAGGGGCAGTGTGTTGGTGATCTGTTTGAAATGACTCTGAGTTGTGTCCTGCCTTGTTTCAACATCAGTCAAGAGTTGGTCATCATCATGCAATATACAAAATAAAAAGGAAGTCACTGTAGCTTCGTAATCTCTATTCCATTCACTATTCCATTCACGTGTCAACTCACAGAGACCTCTGACTAACGTAGTGTAATTGGGGTTTCTTTATGCTGTCAGTTATGGAGGAATATTTATGTTCCAATATTTGAGAACGAGATTTTACAGGACATGCCTTAGTCTCTCTCATTTAGGATATCGGTGAGTGTTCATCGAACTGGTTAAAAAGTCGTTCTGGCAAGGTAACATTTTTTAAGAGGGGCCTTATTTTAAAGGTTGCATAAGGCTCTGCGTCGTCTGTTGACTGCATACTATACGTCTTTAATATTATATCATTGATGTTTGTATATACCGGCCCTTCTAATAAACTTTCAAGTTTACAATCACAGAGAAAGACAGAACAATCTGATCGTTTTATTTTGTTTGAAAATATTAACTCTTTTAATATTAATTTCTTTTCTCCTGGGTGATTTCTGTTTTTCTTGTCCAAATCTATAACTTTAGAGGGTATGTGATGTGAGAAATACTAATTGTTTTGTAACATTTTACTGTGGAAACGCTCATATTTCTCTACATTAAACATATAAAACTTTCCCAGAAAATGTATTTTGTCTTCGTTGGGCCAGACAAATATACCTTAAAATTTAATTTCATTCCACTCATACCAGTCTCGTTTGCTTTTCACCAACATCACAACCCAATACGAGGACAAGCCCCATGATCGGGATTTTAGGTAAAAAAAAAAAGTATATTGAATTATCGTACTGCAGATATAGTGGGGGAAAATATTCAACAGAATATTGTCAATGTAGCATAACTTTTTATAATCGTATAGTGATTTATTAATATGATCTGTCTCCTTATCCATCCAACTGTCTAACAGTACTAAACAAAATATGTTTAATCTTCCACAATGATCACCTAATAGCAACCAAAATGTTTCTAAGTATACTTGATAAAAAGATCAGAGCTTTGCTAGAGTGGACCATAACTTCTTAATGTGTTACACATATATAATATTAATTTAATTTCTACTCTCTCGAAGGATCATTTTCAAATATACTTGCAATGTCGTTAGAAACTATGGAGTATAAAACCTAAGAAGACTTTAAAGGAAATGAAGATCAATATAGACAACATCTTAAACAGGAATAAAAGTCGCGACAAAGTGTTTAGAGCAGTAGCTGCTATATTATTAACAGGTGTATAATCACCAAAAACTCTACGTCAATACTTATTTAACACTAATTGATCTACTGACATAAATAATGCAAAGTAATGGCGCGCATAGTTCTAATGACTTAGAACTGCATGCGCCATCAATAATAATTTCCATTCCTTTCCAGGATATGAATATCGTTTTTTTCTGTCAGTAATCATTTCGAAATCCCCAACCACAGTGTTAGTATTTGTCCGTTTTAAAAAAAACTAAGTTGATGGTTTGTTTCCTTTCCCATCACTTGTGTAACAGTGTTGCGTAACAAAACAATATTTTTATCTACCGCAAATAATCCAAGTTAGAATGTATATGAGGTAAAATATTTACTCATCAGTTCTGCTTCGTTTGTTCTGCTTTGTTGTTAATTGTATCGAGTTTCGTCCAGTAATGCGGCTTTTACCACAGTGCATTTGCGTGAAACCGACAAAGGAAACTCAGCGCATGTATTGACAAAGTAAGCGATGCATTACTTAATGATTTATTTTTTATGTAATTCACATGAAATACATTAGTTTTTTTAAGTACAGTAGCGCAGTGATCATCACAATGAATTATGATTTGCGGAAAGTTACCTATCTGTCATCTGGAGAATCACATTTGTCCAATGTCTGTTTGTTTTCTTTTCGAACGATATTTACAGCCTTTCGTAAAATTGTTATCATAACATATTTGCGCGCCAAAAAAAGTTAAAAAAAAACATGTGGCTTTACCACGTTCGCCATATTACTGGGGGGTACCTGGCCTAGTCGTCCAATATCTGATAACTGACCCTAACGCGACTCAATTTTATCTGTATGTATTGCTAATAACTTTGGATACCTGGCTATACCCCCACGCTGTGATTTTGTGTGGTTTACCGTTTGTTTTCACCATCATCGCATACGTCTTGATGGTTTGGAATTTACAAAAAATATTTCATTTGCAATACGCAATACACAGAAAGGGAAGTGGATCAAGTACAGCACCAGGTAGTTCGATATCCCTCTTCCAAATTTCTAGCTGTCTTCATAGAATCATTGGTGTCATGATGCGACCTGCGTCCACAGGTGTCACTATTGTCATTTCGCCAGCGACCACAGTTGAGTATACAACCAATCTCGTCAAATATTTTCGTTAACTCTCCTATAAGAAACTCAGTTGAGAATCATAGGTGTGTAAAAACTGGTATTACAGTTGTTACGAGTTTTGTGTTGTGTTGAGGAACAGCTTATACAGTCTGGTCCATTGCATAAAATAGTGGAGACTGTTTATATATCTGGACGCATTTTTTATTGTTCTCTTATTAAGCCATGCCGATTCTACAATAAACCCATTTTATATATCTAGCAACAAGTGTTCAGCTTCGACAGGATTTCAAGAAGTTCGTCTTGTTCAATAGAAACATTGCGGAAGCCATAAAACTTGTTGTACAGTCTGTGAATTCATGGGTTCATTTTAAATTAGGGTTAGGTTTCACCCTTCAAGTGTACCTTATATATGCGTAATTGAATATATGTTGAGGGAAATCCACACAATTTTGGTCGGAGACAGTTAAACCCTCTACGGAGAATTCTATAACAGTTTTGATTTCTCAATAGGCTCTTTTGTAGTGAAAGATCGGTGTAATTTTACTAGGTTCTTTACAACGACTTGAAGAACTAACAAACAAATACCATACGTCTAAGACTATTTGTCATTGTTTTGCATATGAAGAATTACACTTAAATGAGTTTGAAATAATTTTAAAAGGTAATTCGTTTTGATTAATACAATGTTTAATAGCTTCTAATATGTAGCTTGATAAAGGTCCGCTTCCACTAGTTAAACTTGACAAAACCAGATAATCGTTTTCATCAATTCAATTCAATTCATCTTTATTGTCTTAGGCACAAGTTTGCCTCTCGACAGCACATATACATAATAAATATTGGCTGTCGCACACAGTAGAACAATTTCAAATCAAACAATATGTAAGATCCATAAGTTAAATCGGGTGAACAAAAGCAGGTAGTGACAATATTAAGGTATATACTGAAGCGTAGTTATGTGCATTTTTGAAAAATGTAAAAGAATGAACTTAAAAGTCATATGTATTGAGCGGAGGAGTTGAATTGCTAAAGTTGACAAACCCACGTAGTCCTGCATGCACATAATGATGTTAAAGAAAATTTACCTCGAGCCTATTATTGCTTTACATCAAACTGTATAGTCTAATTCTTCCTACCTTGATTCTTGACTGAATTTATGTACTACAAATGTGTGTTACATTCTAAGATTTATAAAGCCAGTACTTGCGAGATCAGGAAAACCTTAAAACAAATTTCCTAACATTTGCCCCTCCACGAAAATGAGGATTTGCTCATATTGCTCTATGGGGGTTTGCATAGGGTTACAGCACCACATGTGTCTCCGTTTGCAGGAGATCGTTTCCGATTCAATTGCATGTGGTAATTACATTATCTTGGGTTATGATGCAAGTTAATATTGTCAGCGAAACAAAAAAACAAATAAATATATAATTAATCGATGCTTCATTTCTTTGGGTATGTTTAAGAATAATTAACTTGACCTTGCTTTGTTTCTAAATTACTTATTAGGTGCTGGTCCAGTGGAAATTCCACCAAACCCGATGACATCTTACTCGCCGCCTGGCAACTCATATTCTGTAAATCGTGTTGACGATTAACATGTTTATTATTGTATTGAAGTGTTTACTTTTCAGTTTTTATGTTTAATGAAACGTTTAAACGGCAAACAGTATGTTATTCTGCTTAATGTTATGTGTTTAGGTATTCTAAATAAACATAACGTTCAATCTTGGTTCAGGCCAAGGGACCGGTTGCTCTAAGCGCTAAAATTAATCTGCTATTCGATGACATCACGCCCTGTTGAAGGTCTATCTCCAACCCGGTTTTATATAGCGATTTTATCTGGTTTTAGCTGTCTTTCGAGCAACTGGCCTCAGCGTAAAACGTTTTGTTTACTTTTCGAACAATTTATGATCACGTTATAGCGATTTTCAGAGATATAGCCAATTTTACCATTCAGAAACTCAGAAAACAGATTACACAACCTATTGAATTTAAAATATTATACACTATCACTAAATTGCAATGCTTTAAGTGAGAAAACAAGAATCCCTGTTGAAAACAAAAGTAACATTTTATATATATTTGTATGCCAAGGTTGCCAATTAAGCTATTTTGGAAAAACAGATAAATGTTTAGCTAATAGGATTAAAGAACAGAGTACTAATATTAATAGTGAAATATTTCAACATACACAAAAAGTGAGTCTCTCGATTATTTGTGTAATCTACTAAATCTACCGTCAGCATTATACAATATAGGTTATCCCCAAACCTACAAAGTTTAATCCTTGAAAACACTGGTTGTTGACAAATCTAGACACTGGTCTGAACTCCTGCTGAGAGAAGCCCTAGCAATAACAAAAAGATCAAACCCCAGCTAAACCATGGATTAAAAGCCAGCAAAGACCTATCTTTGTCTTAAGATTTCTTTGTAATAATACGTTGTCTACATACACTGCTAGTAATCATATTGTTTTGTTGTATATGTAGGGGTCAACTATAAGTACTCTACCCGACTGTCACTTCATTCCTGATGATGGTTTCATAAACTGAAATTATCTAAAGAATAATTAATGTCATCATGTTTACGCAACACTTAGGAATGCTGTGGTGCTGATGAGCTGTAGATTTTAATGGGTTTCGATCAGTAATACAACTTTCACTCAGCGGATTTGTTCTACGTTAAAATCACCAAGGGAACTCTCCACACACATGGCATGAGTATATCTCGTGATCTACATATATTATATGCCCCGGATAAAGTTAAAAACGACTGTACACATGGTTTTCACCTATTAGTAAGGAAGCTCAAAGACCGTCAAACTGTGCGATGTGTTCTGAGTGTTGTTCCGCGAACTGTTCACAGATGTGGAGAAGCATTGTCTAAACTGAGTCATTTAGCCAGCAGGTAATTTTGTCGACTGAGTTGAAATTCAAACTTGAATGGTACTGCACATGAAAATGGAAAGGAATTTAGGGGAATCCCCGATGTTCATTTCAGTGAACTCCACCTTCTATGACTTGCAGAATGGTACCACTGTGTTATTGGGGGCATCCAGTTTGTTAAATATCTGTGTGTGTTCTGTTCTAACAATTCTCACGGCTCCATCTAACATTATCATGATATATATATTTTTACGCCAGAAAAAGACTATAAGTACCTGCGGATTTACAATATTCGCCATCTCACTGGCTGTTACTGATATCCTAGTTGGAATAATCATTCTACCCTGCCTTTTGGCCCAATTCCTTTTCAATCACTGGCCGTTGGGCACTGCGTCATGTTTGCTGTTTACGATTTTGGATTACAGCTTAGCATCTGTGTCAATGTTTATAATGACCGCGATGGCATATGACCGGTACAATTGTGTGACGTCACCGATGTCATACCGTGTTAACTTTTCGAGACGTCGTGTGGTTGTGACGTCTGTGATCATTTGGATTTTAGGTATTGCTGTTTGGGTACCTGGCATCATCGTACAATATCTTAGAACAGAACATAACGTCATTTCATACGTATGTGTTTATGACGAATGGGGATATCTGGCTATACCCCTAGCTGTGGTTATGTATGGCTTACCGCTTGTTTTCATTACCGTAGCATACGTCAAGCTGGTTTGGAATTTGAAAAAGAACCTTCATTGGAAATTCCCAAAAGATAGAAGGGGAAGTGGATCAAACACGGTACCAGATACGTCTCAATCCGTTTACCACGTTTCAGATTGTCTTCACATGAAGACGGTCCTATCGCAAACGAACACTGCCCGATTAGGACCCCCAAATGTCCCCAATGGAAATTCAACCACCATTGTTATTCCACAGCGGCAACAGAACATTGAGGAGCAAGGTAACTCCTCAAACATACTCTTCAAATCTCCTAATCCCCGACGCACCGTTCAGAATCATAGGTGTTTAAGAACTGCTATAATAGTTGTTGTGAATTTTGTGTTGTGTTGGGGACCGGTTTTTCTGCTCTGGCCTATTAACGCAGTCTGTAGACAATGTATAGATACTGACACTCTATATACTATTTACTTATTCAGCTACGCAAACTGCGCAATAAACCCATTTATATATCTAGCAACAAGTGCAGAACTTCGGCAGGATTTCCTGAAGTTACTGTTGAGAAAAGACAGAAAGCGTTGATGGATTTCCAGGAGTTACTGTTGAAGAAGCGAAGAAAGTGTTTCAGGTTTTCTAGAAGCTACTGTTGAGGAACGGAAGAAAGTGTTGAAGGATTTCCAGAAGTTACTGTTGAGGAAGGGAAGAAAGTGTTAAAGGATTTTACCCCAGGCTAGCGGTAGAGTCCTTAAAGGATTTCCAGAAGTTACTGTTCAGGAAGGAAGAAAGTGTTGAAGGATTTCCAGAAGTTACTGTTGAGGAAGAGAAGAAAGTGTTGACGGATTTCCAGAAGTTACTGTTCAGGAAGGAAGAAAGTGTTGTAGGATTTCCAGAAGTACCTGTTGATAAAGGAAAAGAAAGTGTTGAAGGGTTTCCAGAAGTTATTGTTGAGGACAGAAAGAAAATGTTGAGGTATTTCCAGAAGTTACTGTTGAGGAAGAGGAGAAATTGTTGAAGGATTTCCAGAAGTTACTGTTGAGGAAGGGGAGAAAGTGTTGAAGGATTTCCAGAAGTTACTGTTGAGAAAGGGAAGAAAGTGTTGAAGGATTTCCAGAAGCTACTGTGGAGGAAGGGAAGAAAGTGTTGAAGGATTTCCAGAAGTTAATGTTGGAGAAAGAAAGAAAGTGTTGAAGGATTTTCAGAATTTACCGTTGATGAAGGCAAGAAAGCGTTGTAAGATTTCCAGAAGTTACTATTGAGGAAGGGAAGAAAGTGACAAGAGATTCCCAGAAATTACTGTCGTGGAAGAAAAGAAAGTGTTGAAGGATTTCCAGAAGTTACTTTTGGGGAAGGGAAGAAAGTGTTGATGGATTTCCAAAAGTTACTGTTGAGGAAGGGAAGAAAGTGTTAAAGGATTTCCAGAAGTTACTGTTGAGGAAGGGAAGAAAGTGTTGAAGGATTTACTGTTGTTCAATAAATGCATTGCTTCCGCTTTAATATTGTTAGAATTTTCTAGCAGATTTGATTTTTTATTCCATTTCTTAATATGTGGTTTTGTCGAGAAAGATGGTCCTTTCTTCAATACGACTTCAAAAAAGTCGTACTGCATAATAAGAAAATGCAATTAAATGGATTTGAAATATTAACAGGCGTTAACTACTACAATTTAAAAGATTATCAGTGTATAAATGGGGATTTCAATCTCCACATTTTGGTGTTCTTTATTATGAAAGCTGGGAAACAATTTTTTTTATTCTTTGTATAATATAATTTAAATACCCATGCTCATAAAATCCTACTTTTACTGGGATTGATTTTTGTTTGTTTGTTTGATTGGGGTTTAACGTTACTGGGAATGACTAATATGGTACAAAAATCGAAATAACCTTATTTCTTGAACGCATAGTGTGTGTGTGGAGGGG
>JARFOD010139635.1:0-13196 GCA_031763545.1 Mopalia muscosa
GGGTTTCAACCTGCAAAATTTTCTGAACAGGTATATGTTCTAACTAAGAAAGTGTTATTCCAAAATAACGAAAATACGGTTAATCTTCTTTTTCTGAAAGACACAAAAATTATTAATCAATTAAACAGTTTGCTATGGAACCAAATGCAATGAACTTAATTTAATAACCTAAAAAAAATTAACCCTGAGAAGAAGAAAGACAAACAGAAGACCTTTGGTTAGAGAGGGGCAGGCGTTGCCATGAGTGCTATCTGGAACAGTATTTTATATGATGCAACATGTGATTTTACAACTTTCAATCTTTTTTTCCTTTTAAATTTGTCTTCATTACAGTGACCTTCAATAATAACGGCAGAACTGGTTATTAAATTAGTTTATTCACTCCTGGAATGGCATACGAGCCCAATAGGTAAAGGCATGTACTGCCAAAGTCAGGACAATCACAGTGCGCAACAAAAAGTAACCACAAGCAGATAGAATTCATGTCACTCTGAGAGCAACAGGTTTTCAATAAATTTTTGTCCTTTCTCCATGTATAGTCAAGCCAGATTTTATAGTAACCCGGACATATTGTACCAATTGAAATGTTGTAATGCACCAGTATTTTACATATCTGCATATCAATGGCAAATCTGGTTATAAAATAAGGTAAGATAGGAAGGAATGTTGACTGTAACCGACACTAAACAGTGGAAATGATTCCAGAAATAACAAAGATGAAGACAATTATATATATTCAATTGACATTTTCGGAATCCCACTTTATAGAGGTAAACATAATTTTACAGAATGTAAAGTTCAATACAACTTATGTAAATACTATAATTTATATAATTCTGAATTGCGATATCATACTTATTGATCGATTGGTGTTTTAACACTATTCTTCACTTAAATGAACTTTCAACTTACATGAACTTACATAAACTTTCAACTTATATAAACTATGAACTTTCAATTTACACAAACTTTCAACTTACATGAACTTTAAACTTACATGAACTTTCAACTTGCATCTTTCATGTTCTTCCAAAGAGTGGACAGCAACACAACCATAATGTGAAGTGTTATATACAAGTGCTTTGCTGGGAAATTAATGTTCCTCCAGAGTTGACGGCATAACTTTACTTTAATTATACTACCCTCAGCCAGAGGGGGCCTATTCAACATGTTTAAAGATATATGTGAATTTTTAGTTCTGGGTTAGGGTTAACACTAAACCTTACCCTTATACTAACTCTATTGGACAACACGAAACCTAACCCTGAACTAACCCTAAACTCCGACATTGAAATTCACGTCATATCTTACATGACGGACGGACCCCAGAGGGCCTATACTTATTATTATGTGTATCAACAGTCAATCACAGCACAATGATACATTACAAGTTACTATTTGCATGTTTTTAAAAATTGAGCTATGTACAATTAAATTATAAAATGGTGGAACATTGGATAGAAAATATGACATTTCATTTTATTTTTTCTTTAAGAAAAAATAATTTAGATTTTATAGTAGTTTAAAATAGGTAAATCAGTTGCACAGAAGAGTTATGTTATGTATGGCTCACCTTTAATGAATAAAATGGCCATGACAAATCTTTGGAATTTGTTGGGGTTTAATGAGGTACTGAAATCTATGGTACTCCGATAATCCTGTGTCAACTAACAGCAACAAGAAACATGGGATGCTGACATAATAGGGTAACAAAAACAAAATATATTTGTTTGTTTGTTTGATTGATTGGGGTTTAATGTCGTACTCAAGGGTATTTCACTTATATGAAACGTGCCAGCCCAATGGGTGAAGGAAACTACCCTAGACACCACTGGCAACAAACAAAGACAGGACAGTACAATATTACAGGTTGCAATACAGACACCATAAACAAATCGGCTTTCTGTTTCCCTTTAGCTCTGAGAGCACAAGGGCAACATGAAGCTCCCTCCAACTGCCTGCCAAAGTATATTTGTTATTGTGTCTAGGATGACCTCCCCACATGAAGCTCTTGTGGTGTACTGGAGAGAAAGCACATGGCCACTTTTAATTCATATTTCCGAGATCGCGAATCCTAATAAACATTGTAAAGTAGCAATCATAACAAATGCCTCTGTTATTAGTGGTTTCGTTATTTTGGGATAACACTTTCTTAGTTTAAACAGATTGTAATTTAGAACAAAATTATATTTATATAAATATAAACAATTCATCGATTCTAATTAATCTACATGCCTGTGCCAGGGTGATTGCTTTTTATACAATTATATATCCAACTTTATACAAGTTGAATAGAATTGGACAACAACAAATCCCTGTTCGAAGTGGTTACATTATTTTGAGATAACACTTTCTTAGATTTTTGTTTAGTTTATATTTATATATATAAATATAAACAATTCATCAATTCTAATTAATCTTCATGACTTTGTCAGTGTGATGGCTTTGTAGAAATAAATTAAAACAATAAAATATGCAATTTGTTAGATAGATAGAATTGAACAACCCACTACATCCCTCTGCAAGAAGGGGAGGCATATTTCTGAATCATACATCATTAACGGCTTGATGGTATAAATGAAATAGCTCTGGTGAGGATTCATTTCAACATTATTATCAGACTTAAGTCAAATCCACTAAATAAATTCAATGCTAAGTGTAAGAGAATTCTATCTAAATATTTAATAGCTTTTTTCACATCTGATTAAGTCATAATTTTGTTTGCACAATCTTACCTCATATGATTTTGTGAATTACAATAATGACATTACAGGGAAGATTTATGTTAACATTTTACAAGGAGTTAACAGTCACAAGCCTTCAACAGCAGGTCTATACATTTATCTTGTTGAACAACTAGATGAGTAATAAATCCATTCTTATTAAAACAAAAAAAAGCTTTATAAATTCCATTTCCCTCAACAAGTAGTACTGGTATTGCACAATAAAAGTGTAAAATTCTACTTTTTTTCTTTCCTCTCTATATGGTGACCTTAGTTTCGGAATGGGTTCTTTTTTTAAAAAAGAATTATTAAACCTTTTTTTTTTTTATTTAGTTATTTTTTTAAATATTGAATACACTGGCTAGCCAGTGACATTTCTCTCAGTTGTGAAATGATGGGAGGGAGCTTCCTGTTGCCCTGGTGTCCTCAGAGCTAAGGGACTATATAAAGCCGATCAGTTTGTGATGTCTCTGTATAACATCTTGTGAATGCCCTGGCCCTAAATGACCTGTTACCTTCCCCGTTTTCTTTTTGCCATATTATATGTCAGGTATTAACGTCATAAGCACAATGCCTTGTCATGCTGGAAGGAAGCTAGTGCAGACCCTTCGATAAATATCAATAGGTGCCTAGTGGCATAAAATATCGATGCCAGTCCTTTCGATTACTATGCCGATATTTCACACGAACCAGCCATCAATATCCGGATAATCGATTTTCATTTCAAACAAAATGTGCCATTCAATGTGACAGGAAACGTACCTCCTGCGCAGAAGAGTGCTACTAGTTTCCTTCCAGCATGATGAGGCATCACGTTTATGACGTTGATACCTGACATTTGACATCCAAAAGAAAATGGGGAAGGTACGACGTAAGCTGGGCTATGATTGTCCCGACTTTTCTTTGTTTGTTGCCAGTGTTCTAAAGGGTGGTTTCCTTCAACCATTGGGCCGGCACACCATCATGAGAGTGAAATAACCTTTAACCCCAAACAAACAAACGGACAAATCTATATTGGCAACTCACAATAACCCTGTATGAATATGCTATTAAATTGAATGGTTGGTCAATGACAATAGTAGCACTGCCTGTTATATGGGGGAGAGATTTACCTCTATTTCTAGCACCTGACCAATCCTATTACTAAATGCTCCTATGTATTGATCTCCATGTTCAAGAGTTTGTTTGTTTGTTTGATTGGTGTTTAACGTCGTACTCAAGGGTATTTCACTTATATGACGACGGACAAAAATACAGAACATCACAAACAAATCTGCTTCCCGTTACCCTTTAGCTCTGAGAACACCAGGGCAACAGAAAGTAACCTCTTTTCTCGCCTCTTAAGATCGACCGAGGAAGCCAAGGGAGTATTCTGCAGGGCCATGGCCCACCCGCCCCCTTACAGGATGGCCCATTCAAGGGAATTTCATGTATGATTGTCACTTGTGTTTAAAGAGTTCCAAACCAGTTTAATATTAAATTGATCATATCTAAATGCTTCATAGACAACAACTTTAACAAGATAAAATACCATAAAGGTTATAATAATGGGGTTTCTAGTTATGACGTTATAACATGGGAGGGAGGTCCCTTTGAGAAATGACAATGGCACAGTAGGGCAGTCTGACTAATATTACGAATTATTGGTTTTTGGGAAAAAATATAGCTCTAAAATTGAACCTTTTGCAAAAAAAACAAACTAAATTCAAAAGTTTTTGTTAACGTTTACCTGTTAATTCGCAATAGGCCCTATATCGTCACTATAAAAAAATCATTGATTGGCCCTCCCTTGCCAAAACTGAGAGCATTTTTCTGCACAGGGACATCACTCTGTCATAACTCGAAAACCTCCCATTAAAGGTATGTACAGGTATTGGTAAGATGAAGTAAATACCAACAAATTTTCTTTGTCTACAACTGACAGGAAAAACGGCCCACTGAGACAACCTTATTTTTGTGGAGTATAGCCAAAATTTCTACTGAGGTTGTGAGGTTGAAATTCTTTATTTTATATGTGGTGGGGTTGGTGGCAGACAACCAAGATGACTGCAGACAACTTTTAGCAGTATGCGGATGGTCCACCAGGAAAAGTAGACATAAAATTCATTTAAAGGCCTGTAGAGGTGATACTGTATGAAAGAAATAAACGATAGCTTCAATTAAGGTAAAAATATTGCAAAAAAGGGTTAAACTTTATATTGAATTTCAACTTTCATATTGTTTTTCAAGTTGATTCGTGTGCGATATAAATATGTTGTTTGATTCGAGTTACTCATATGGCGTTGTCTAAGAAACTCCCAAGGACATCACTGGCAATAAACAAAGATGGGATAACGACAAGACACTTTACAAAGACATCACAAACAGATTGACTTTCAGTATTTTTGTTACTTTCGGATAACGCTTTCATAGTAGTTTGAAAAGATTCTAGTTTAGAAATTTTGCAGGTTGAAACCAGTCTGTGAATCGAACCCATGACTTCTAAGAGTTAGTCATCAAAATGCCAGCAGAAGGCTGAGTGCTCTAGGTGGCCAGCATTTACTGCTGGCGATTCTGGACCTAACTCTGAGGGGTCTTGGGTTTGATTCTCGGATGGGTTTCAACATACAGAATTTTCAAGAATTAGAATTTTTTCAAACTAAGAAAGGGTTATCCCAAAATAACAAAACTCCTGTCAATCTTCACTTTCTAAAATACCTCCCAAAATTATCAGATTGACTTTCAGTCGCCCCCGAGAGCAGCAGGGCAACAAGAAGCTCTGAACAACTCACCTGCTGGAATAAATACGTTTCTAACATAATACATTTGTACAGTTGACACCATGCCTGAATATATGCACCTAAATATATCTACATTCAATTGACAATATTATAAGTTTTAAATATTTTTTTAACCTTTAGTAGCAATTAATATAATTATTAAAATAGTAACAACAACAAATAAAATAAGTATAATGTACATTTTCCGACTTTTTTTCTGGTATTTTTCTGCCTTTTGAAGTTGTTGTAGACCTTTTTCAACAGTAGTTGTTGCATGTTCAATGTTGTAATCAATGCGATCTAGTATTGTTCCCTGTGAAGATAAAATAAACAATGCTTTTAGCAAAAACACTGACAAGACAAATCATAGGTTTACCTGGCCTAGAATCACAAAACAAAGAGCTTGGATTGCCTCCGGTTAATACAAATCATAGGTTTATCTGGTCTACAATCATGGCACAAAAAGCTTTGATTATATCAGGTAAATACAAATCATGGGCTTACCTGGTCTAAAATCATAGCACAACAAGCCTTGATTATCTCAGGTAAATGCAAATTATAGGCTTACCGGGTCTACGATCATGACACAAAGAGCTTTGATTATCTCAGGTACATGGAAATCATAGGCTTACCTGGTCTACAACAATAGCACAAAAAGGCTTGATTATCTCAGGTAAATACAAATCATAGGCTTAGCTGGTCAACAATCATAGCACAAAAAGCCTTGATAATTGATTATCATAGGCTTACCTGGTCTACAATCATAGCACAAAGAGCTTTGATTATCTCAGGTACATAAAAATCAAAGGCTTACCTGGTCTACAATCATAGCACAAAAAGCCTTGTTCATCTCAGGTAAATACAAACCATAGGCTTACCTGGTCTACAATCATTGCACCAAGATCTTTGAAGATATCATTCAGATCATTAATGGATTTAACAATTTGTGTAATCTCTTTCTCTCTCGTGTGAACAGCCATACTGTTGTCCTCAACCATGTGTAGCTGTACATCTGTGAAACCCTGCGAGCCACAAAAATTGATTCATTTTTATGTCAGTTTTTAAATCAATAAATTTTCTTAAAAAATATGGTGAATTTATTTCCTCTGGTATAGTCTGTATTTTTCACGAACAAAAGCCGACTGGATAAGGGCAATTTGTTATAAAAGTGGCAATCATATCCTTACTTTGTTTGTTTGAGGTTTAATGTCGTACTGTGAACGATACATCGATATAGGCTCAGAAAGCGCACTCGTTAACCACTAAGCCACAGATGTGGCCTGAATACGAGAGAAAACACAAGTTTCCCTAACACAATCACTCTGTCAGACCTAATAATGTAAAAAATTTGAATTTGATAAAATAACAGTTCCGTATTAACTTACCCTATCAAATCCTCCGTCGAGTAAACCCACCTCTTCTGGCATAAGGCTGGAATCAGGCCCTATGTTAGTATCAAAATACTGTTTAGATCGCTCTTCCCTGCTCTGTAGTTCTGAAAAGATAACAATGACAAGAGTAAATTACAAACACAAACCCTTCAGCTGATGTTTTTTAAACAATATATCAATGAGGAAGTTATGCAAAGTCTAATACAATACAACAATTATTCATAAATTGAAGGGTATGTCACTAATATGACCATGATGTACAGCCATAAAGTATTAAGAATTTTGTTATTTTGGAATATAAATTTTCTCCAGTGCAAAGTAAGTACAGCATTGCCACTCTCCATTTGGTTAACAAAAAGGGACAACTTTTAAACTATGATAACAGTAAGATTTGTGAAAATGAGGTAAGACAAATCTCAGAAATATACATAAATCCTTTAAAGATAAACAATCCCTTCAAGGGCAAAATTGTTTGGTTAATTTTTTTATATGTTTTATAAAAAACCCAGTCAGAAGTTATTTATTTTTTAGTTACTTCTTTTCTTACCCATTTATGCTTAGAGCATCAAGCATAAAAAACGCATACAGTTTTAACATTGATACTGAGCCTAGGGTAAAAAACAAGCTCCCTTTACTTTCTTACCCGTTATGCTTTGAACATCAAATGGGTAAAATACACCACTTACTTTCTTACACAAACGAAAACTCACGCAAATGGTCACTGTTCATAAAAACTTAACATCCTGTAGGCTTACAAGGTGTCTACAGTGTATGCACTATTCAAGTTCCAAGCTATAGCTACATAAGTATTCTCATTTGCTGTCAGAAATATTTGTTATGTTAGACTCAGTATAATCTAAGTCTCTTTAAGTACTAACAATTTTTTGCTTCTGTTATGACGTAAATTCAATGGAAAAACCCAATTGTTTTAGAAATTAAAAAGTGACACTGAAGACACAACACTAGAGACTGTGAGCGTTTACTTACTCCGTAAATATGAGGACTGACTTTTCCTAAAATTTGTTGACATATCGGTCAATGATCTGGCCAATGAAGAAGTGATATTTACAGATAATTTTCGCTCCTGTTCAGTTCCTAGTCGACTCTTTGAACCAATCTGATGGACAACTCTCTGACATCTACTGAAAATCTGTAATAGTCAAATTTAATAAATTATACTCCGATCACGGGTTTTCGAACACTCAAGAAAGTCACGTGACAGATTTAAAAGCATCTTAATTAAGCTTCAGTTATTGACGGAAAACTGCTCTTCAATTTTAACATAATTATGTATCAAAAAATTACAGAAAAACAAGCGAAAATAATGACATGTTTGAAAACCGCTGCTGTTCGAAAACCAGTGATTGGACGATATAAATAAAAATACTTCCAGTCAGACATGCACAGTTTGGAAAAATTAGGTCAATCAGAACCCACTCACACACTTTAAAAAGTCTGATGTTTTTTTGTTTTTTTATTAGATTGGTGTTTATTGCCATGCTCAAAGATATTTCAATAATATGACGGTGAGGTACTATTATAGGAACTACAAAATGTGAAGTGACAATGGCGGATATGTTTGAAAATGAATATTCCTCCAATGCTAAGTAAAGACAATTGGACTGTGATCAGTACATACTACACTTAGCCAGAGGGCAGATGGTCATCGGATTATTTATTTATTTTATTATAATTTGGGTCAAAATTTTGGTCTGCGGTTGACTTGATTGTCCAGCAGTCCAAAGCACAACCATATAAGACTTCTTTGATTATGGTTTACCATACTCACTTGAATAATGAGGGTGTGTCTACTTCACACTGTTCCTTGCTTATGTAAGGTGGATTTGTTTGTTTGTTTGATTGGGGATTTAACGCTGTACTCAAGGGTATTTCACTTATATGAAGACGTGCCAGCCCAATGGGTGAAGAAAACCATCCTTGACACCACTGGCAACAATTAAGACAAGACGGGACAAATACAGGACGACAAAAATTAGACGCAATACAGACAGCACAAACAGATTGGCTTCCTGTTCCCCTTCTGAGAGCACCAGGGCAACATGAAGCTCCCTCCAACCGCCCACTATGTAAGGTGGAAAACAGAGAGGAAAGCTTGTAACCATGACTAAAGGGAGGTTACCCTGATTGTACCCATATAAAAGTGGACACATCTAAAGTGTATTCATTTTCTTAGTTTATGCAGGCTTAGTTTCACTTAATTCCACCCAAGTACACAGGGTACAATTTTTGGACAAACGCAGGCGAATAAAGGAGTTATAAATTCAGATGTCAAAAAAGCGGACATAATGCTATCACTTTAAAACAATGAGGGACAATTCCTTATTTTTAAAGCATCCCATAATGTAGAAAACTGCCTGTTCATTTTTTTTCAAATGTTTAAAAAATAATCAAGAAAGTTTTTAAAAAAGTATAAATACCTGGGTAATTTCTTGTGTTAGTATTTCTATAGCATGTTCCTCGTCCACACTGTCATCTAAGGTGGGTCTATTGAGGTGTTTGTCGTGTAGCGTGGCTAATTCCCTCACTAAATCAAACAATGATAAGAAGACAAAATATTATTTACGTCTAATGAAAATCATGGTCAAAAGAATTTTATTGTACATTTAAATTTTGTTTGTCTGACAAAACTGCCTCAATAAATCAAATAATACAAGCTTAAAGCTAGCTTATTGGTTTGTTTGTCATATCAATTTGGCAATAGAGTGTGTGTTTATTTGTGAACCCTACAGATTTGTGATCAAATACTGGAGTTATGTTTTATGACGACAACAGAGTGACTTCCCTTTACACAATGACTATGCCCCTTCATGGCAAGGTAGAACAGCCTGCCTATACTTCAACATTGTGGGTTGTCGGCCTACAGAAAAATACAGCTTTCAAATTCCTACTTTTGCAAAAATATTAAACGATTTGGCAACGAAATCAGTAAAGTTTTATTTAATCTGTTAATTTGCAATATTTTCTTAATTGCCAATTATACTATCATAGATCGACCCCCCATCCCCCCCCCCCCCCCTTTGCTATAAAGCAACAATGTTGTCACTCTGTTGTAGCAATGGCATAACACAAAATCCCCATGTTCTAATATGGTACTGATAAGATTGAGCAAACTCACTTTTCTCTTTGATTCTAACAAGTTCAAAATGAAATTCCTCCACAGAATCAACCCTAAAACAGAAAACACAAAGTATGATTGCAGTGAAAGGAATTAAAAAAAATATAAATCCAATAAAAAACGAAAACCTTCGCAGAGCAACAGAAAACAGGTGCTTTTAACAAAAAAATGCCTTTTTTTAGAGCTCACCTCTTTAGCAATGTAACAATAGGTATGGGTACTACACAGTGAAAAGTTTGAGTTGATTAATTTCCGACCAGACGGTGAACTTAATGTGCGTGTTTGAGGTTCACACAACACCCACTAAAGGGGCGCTTCTAGATAGTTACGTCCCCCAGGTCGGGAATTAAATTTTGCAAAAACAAACAATACGGAACATATATGTGCATGTTTGAAATGTTGTTTGAGGGTGGTAAAGGTATTTAGCTAGGCTAATGTGTGTTCAGTATACTGGTGGGAAATTGTATTGCAAATTGACTCATTCCCAAGAAATTTGAGAAAATTCCTGCTGTGGAAACCATGGACTTGTTTTAGCTTCCATCCATTCTTACTTTTTACATGTAAGCTTATACATGCAGGGGGTTTTATAGACCAAAATTTTTGATCGAACTCTATTTGATATTGTGTAAAACTCAATATTTTTAGCGTGCATACGGCACAATTAATACTCAATTTTACTAACTTTTCATCGTCAATTAAATAAAACCAACATGTTGGTGGATATGACACTGGAAGAAGTGAGGAAATCATGGGGGTAAAAAAAAATCTGACATGTGAAATTTCATGCATAAAAGCTCCATTAAAAAAACAATCTTCCTTCCCGCTGACAGCATGTACCATACCACAATAGTGCTGCCCTTAGCCTGAGGAATTGGCAAAGTACAATAGTGTATTTGACAACAAGATGATTACCATTCCGGTGGCAGTTTAGATCTTGAAGCAGCAATCCCAAGTTCAGGGTCCCTACCAGCATTGGGGACCAGAGCCATTCTGTCATCGGCCATCTAAAACAGAACCAGTAGTGTGATGATAGATGAATGCTTATTTATACTGTTGGAACATTTTTTTTCTCTCTTTGATTAAAGTAAATTCATTATTATTGTTTAATAAGGGAAGTGGATAAGAGTTGCCAATCATTTTTAATTTATTGCTCTCCATTTTCTTTTGTAACCATTTTTTTTTTTAAATAATCTTTTGACTCTTTTAGTTAACTACGCTTAATCAATTGTTTATAATTTTTTAGATTATTTTCATATTGCTTGTTTGTTTGTTTGATTGATTGGGGTTTAATGTTATACTCAAGGGTATTCTCACTATCCCTTGCTGTGTTACAGTGGAAAACCAAGAGGAAACCTCGTATTCAAAACAATAGTATTTGTATTTGTTGAAAAATACTTTGTAAAAGCATTTTAAAAACACAATACTTTTGAAATACTTTTAAAATACTTCTGTTTAAAATATCATATGAGATGAATTTACATTCTTACATTAACCCATTTGGGAGAGGGGGTGTAACAAAATTAGAATTATCTTTATGGTAGCTCTACCTGGATAGCCGTTTCTGCTGTAGTTTGAAATTTTGTGTGCACGAGATTCCCATGAGCCTTTGTCGGCGAAGCAGATTCAGACCTTGTGACTTTACCGTATGCCAGATGTTATGAACGAACAAAGTTTTGGACTTTATATAGGCGAAAAAAATTATGAGTGCAGGTAATGAGCTTGAAAAATTAATGCTTTAGGTATATCGACAGACGTTTTTCACGTTGATTCCTTTAAAAACATTTTACTTTCTGTTTAGTTTGGATAAAAAATCTCAATCTCCAAGGCGTTTTGTTATGAAGCTGTACCGTCAGTATTGAATACGCTATATAATTAAAGAAATAATTAAATGCTAATGCAAACTAATTTTATCTTAAGATAATGAAAATGAATTATTTTAGTGGTTGTATACAGTGTACTTGTCTACATTTTCAAATAATCACAAAGGCCTATATAATATATAATTGAAAAACAAATTTGATTTAGCAAATGAGAAATATAAATTTTTCTTCTGAACGGGAAATCTTTGAACAACATAGCTTGCTTTCGCTTCTCTGTTAAAACTGGATCCAGATATCGTCAAGGCAGTCTACAGCTTTATTGACAGTCAAAATCTCAATGTGTCAAAATCCCCATCAGACGTTCACAAACTAACCTGTTCTGAGAAGATATTCCGGCTCTGTAATGCATTGTTTCTCATCAATATGTACACCTCCGTCAAACTTCTCGTAGCCATGATGACGGCGATGAAATTCTAACAGAAAATATGGTATATTTTATAGTCTTTTTCACATGCCGAGTGCAAAATTATTTATCAATATCCGCCATGACAGTTTAGGTCATTTCCTGTGGATTTTTTGTTGTGGCGAGTAAAGTAACGAGGCTCCATAAGGGTGGATTGTAAGCTTAGTTACTCCTGCATCAGAGGTTCCACAGGGGTAGAATCTTAAGCTTATCATTAATCCTGTACCAGATGCTCCTTTTTAAGACTATGAAAATCATATTAATTAATTCTCGATTAATTGTTTCCAGTGTTTATCAAAGTTTCAAGTTTACAACATACAATTTTCCTTGCTTTAAAAAAGATGAAAAAGAAAACTCTCCGCAGAGGGGAACAAATTGAAAGAATACCCCCTCAAATAAATAATATCACTCTTAGAAATAGTTTCAAAGCGTCAAGAAAATTTACACGGCACATTTAAATATATAGCAGCTGACAATCTCCAGGTTTTGAATGTGTGTGTGTGATACTAAAGTAATTTAATTATCTCCCTTGAAAAATAAATAAGTCTCAGTTAAATTAATCAGCATTGAAGAATTTTTTCAAAATAGTCCTCAATGAAAATAGAATTAAAATGTATTTGAAAGAAAGAATTTAACAAAAGCAATACAAACTAGATATGTTTTCCCCTCCTTTAATACTCTTGAAAAACTAGTAGGAAATCTTGCAAAAAAAGCTCCCTACGATTACCAGACCCGCACTGTATTTGTTCTTTTCTTTGGTGTTTAACACTACACTCCAGGGTGTTTCTCTCATATAATTATGGACAGTCCATTTCACACTGTTCCTGTCTCAAATATGATTTTTGTTTCTTTGTTTGATTGGTGTTTAATGTCGTACTCAGGGGCATTTCACTTATATGAAGAC
>JARFOD010139646.1:0-13196 GCA_031763545.1 Mopalia muscosa
CTGGTAGATTTAGAAAGGTCATTTATATAAAGAAGGAAAAGTAGAGGACCGAGAATTGATCCTTGTGGTACACCACAGGTAATATTTTCAGACGCTGATAGAGTGTTATTGAAAAATACAAGCTGAACTCTGTAAGATAGATAACTTTCAACCCAATATGAAGAAAGGCTGTCGAAACCGTAATATTCAAGTTTCTTAAGTAAGATATGATGATTTACAGTATCAAAAGCCTTGGATAGGTCTAGAAATACTACTGCACTAAATAATTTATCTTTTTTTGGCTCTTATGAGTTGATCATACAATGAACACGCTGCAAAAAAAGTTGAGTATTTTGCTCTAAAGCCAAATTCGGTTTGGTCTATAATATGTTTAGAACCAAGATAAGTGGCAATGAAGGTAAATGCTATTTTTTTCTAGGATTTTGCTAAGGCATGGTAAAACAGATATTGGACGATAATCGGAAAAAAATATTGGTCTGGCCCGATTTAAAAATGGGCGCAACTTTAGCGGATTTGGGAAAACAGCAGTTGCAAAAGATAAATTGAAAATTTGACATAATGGTGTAGATATATAAGAAGACGGTGTACTCATGCGTACACCATCTAAGCCTGGTGCAGCAGATGATTTCAGATCAGTGATTATATTTTCAATATCAATAGATGTCACGGGGTTGAAATGGAAACCACGGTGAAACGGGCTGTCGAGATATTGGTAAAAGTTGGACCCGCCCTGTGGAATTTTTGAATCAAGATCTGAGGCTGGTTGAGCTTATTAAACTCAAATAAATATAGAACGTGACGTCCTCCCACCTCCTCCACTGCCCCCACCACTCCCAATCCGTCAGCTAAAAACAAATCCGATACCACGGTGTAGTCACCAGCCATTTACATAATCTTATTAAGGAATAGTATGTTTCTTTCACAGCCGCACCCGATGGTGGAATATCAGCCTGGGTATACATTGGAGTGACGATAGCCCTTCTTACACTGCTGTCGTTAATCATCGTCGCACTTCTGATCAGGTACAGTTTTAAAGAGTCCCGTCATTGCAACCATGGACAGAAAGAAAAGAAAATTGTCGTTGAATATATTCTGTTTTTTTATATAGATAAGGCCTTCGTGTATGATATTAAGTCATTTATTGGGAGTTTAGAGTATCATTAAATATGTTGTTACCGCAATCTAAAGTTTTAAGGCTGGGGTAAATAATGATAAGTGATGATTAAACGTTGAATTTTCATCTTGAATAAGGGATCGACCGATTTTCAGAGCGATACAGTAACTTCCTTCATTTCCGTTCGCCTGCTGCATGCTCAAACACATATTGCTGTTTCGGTCGTGGCGAATGTTGTTGTTGGAATAGTACATAGTATATTGTGATTTAATGTATATATTTCAGACGAAGAAGGTCCAAACAAACATGCGAAGGAACCCCCAAATTTCCTAACCGGGCGGCTGATGTTTATCGTAATTGTAACGATACTTACGAAAATGTCAGCTTAGAAAACGAGGATCAAGGTGTTACCTCCAGTAAACACCAGGAAAGAAAGCCATCCTTAGTGGGTCTACACTCAAACCCAGAAAAGAATGAAGCTAGATCGGGTATGAAACAATACGTGGCACCTGTTGACAAAGAACTTGCGGGCAATCAAAGTGTAGCGGGTCCAGTTGCATCAACTGGATTTACAATCAACGGTAAATGGGAGTCGCCAGAAGAACAAATCTATAGCGGTCAATTAGAAGAAAACATTCATTTCAATAAGAACAAAGTCAATGACAATGTTGACCCTTTTATATATTCAAATGCAGTTACGTTTGATGAAACTCTGATGGCTGAAGACTCTGGTACTTACAATCATTTAGAAATATTTTCGCTGAATGCAAAAGACAAACACATAACTAAAAAGATAATGACCAAAGATCGAAGCACCGATATGAATAGTCCTGTGACATCGAAGGAATGTTTTGGGCGCCATGCATCCAACCCGGCTCCAGATCAAAACTCCAATGAAGAACAAACTTCCAGTAAAGACCTAACCGGACACAGTAAGACAAACGACACACCTTACTCCAATGAAGCAACAACTAGCAATAAGGGCCTTAAAGGACAGGACAAAACAACTGACATACCTGTAGATTATATGGATTCTAAAGCTTATTATGACAAGCTGGAGTCTTGCAATCTTAAAACATCAGCCGAATTTAGAGTTGCTGCAATTGGAATACCTAAAGATCAAATCACATACAATATAATTACTCTGCCTGCTAAAGACGTGAAGCTTCAGGACTGCGACGCCTACAACACTCTGAATTGTTGTAATCTGAACAGTGGGAGGAAACAGGAATTGGACGATGAAACTAAAGAAGATCTCAACGCTTACAATACTCTTTATGATTTAAACATCAACACTAGAAACAATGTTGTCGATGCTTATGAAACTGTATACAAAAGCAACTGACTGTGAATGTATCACAATGTAGACCAACAGGTATAGCACAAATAGTTTAGCTACATATATATATATATATTTCTATAAACTCCCAATTTTTTATGAATATATAATTCAAAAAAAGAAACGCATTGGTAAAATATAACTAGAACTATCTCTATTACAAAGTGGGATAATTCTGTCAATTTGGGGGTTAGCACAGTTAAAGTTGGTACAAATATGTGGTAATGTTCTAGCTATGAACCGAAGGCAGCTCCACGAGAGGGTGCGGAAGTCAGTACCTTGTGTGGCCACCATAATCTTTTATCACTATTGGACGCCTCCTTGGCCTAGACTGGAGGAATCCAGGCAGCTGGATTCCTAGCTCATTCTTCATACTATGCATGGGACGGTTGTCCAAGCGATGGGTTAAGCTGGTATTCATCTAGCTATTCCACTGATAAACGTGCCGTATGCGGCCTGCCATTGGCCTGACAAACGAATTCTCTATGTCAATCTATAATGGGAAGCATGTGAGGGCGCAACATTCAATCCCGATAACTTACAGCTGTCGGGTTGCCTTTTACAAGCACCAGTTCACTTCTACGTGTTCCGGAGATTACTCCCCACAACATAACACTGTCTCCACCAAATCTGTCGCCTTGGCCTACGCAGTTATGGGCAAAACGTTAATTGCAGCGTCTGTATGCGCTTTGTCGTCTTTCATGTCTCTGTAACTCGTCGCTGAACAATACTCGCCGCCAGTTTCTCAAGTCCCAGCACTGTGAACCAGCGAACGCGTAAACATCGATGTTGGCGTTGCAGAACGGGGCCAACGTATGTCTCCTATCCCGTTAACCAGCTTCACATCCGTTACAAATGCTTATGCAGACACCCGTCTCAAACCACGTAACGCCCAGCTGCATGTGTGTCTTGCTGTGGGTGTTCGGTGACGCAAGTGATGGATCCGGATGTAGCCAGGTTGTGCTTCAAGTGTTATGCGAGATCTACCAATTCGGGGCTGTTCTTCTGCAGATTGGGAACGCCGGTTAAGTCTCGGCATGTTGTAACTCTTGTAAAGTGAATGGGAAATGCACATCAGTGCTATAATTGCAGATTTAAATACCAATCAATACCCAAGTATTTTCCTCAAGTTTCATTTGCATTCGTGAAAATCGGCTTGTCCATGCCGCTTAACACACAATTCTGCCGAACCGCGCAACAAAGTGTTTTGGTCATGCTTTCCCATTCCAAAAGCATTGAGAAACATAATCATCCATTATCATCATACACCAAAAACAATATTGTTTTAAAATTCAGCACTTTTTTTTTACATTTCACCTGTGCGTTTCGTTTTTGACAGAGTACGTATTAGTTATATATTCCACTAACTAATACACCTGTGTGTAGAAAATCTAATCATGTTGCAAAATATTTTTCGTTTTAAAAGCGTGTCAAATTGAATCTTCACATAAGTCTTTTTCCTTTCCTTTCCATCAACATCTGCTCAAAAGTAGAGGGGCTCAACCGACACAAATGAAAAGGTGAGTGACAGATATCCCACTAGGCATATTCTCGTTAATACGGGTCAACGCTTTCTTAGTTTGTATACAGATCCTTGTTCCGAAAATTGGTGTAGACTAGCACGCGCCAGGGTATCCAATACTAAATCATCCGAATTTAGGCACCATGTCGCCGGCAGTGCCTTATTCCAAGGATCACGGAAAGTTTCATTTCAAAAAGTCTTTCTCAAAGATATAAAAAATATTTCAGGGATATGTTTATGTTTGCACAATCGGATAACAGATCAACTCAAAATAGTCAATCAGATTTTTAACTTGGGTAGAATACACGAAATAAACTTGGGTTGTACACACAATGTTAGGGTGGTACATACACTGCTAAAATTGCTCTGCAGTCTCTTTCTCTAAACTGTGAAATTATTGTTACACGACAATTTATACGGATATTACTAAAGACACCACAAAACAAAATTAGGTTTACAGCCAATCACTGTAAAGTACCATTTTATCAAATTAAAATAAAACTCTGTATATTTGTTATAAAGCGTATTTTTCATTCCATGACTTAGTTTTAACTTTGTTTTTTGTTTGTCGATTGTTAATCGTCTACGAATGAGAAAGGAATTTTACAAAGCAAACTTGTTAACAATTATTTGTATATTTATGACGAAGAGAACTCATTTTCTTGACTGCTTTTAACGGTCGGTAATTTTCTTTGATCACAATTTTCTATCAATGAAAATGGTGATTTTGTTACATATAACAGGACCATTAGACTATATGGGCTAATTCTACCGCTAGACAATTTCTCTTTAAGCAACAGTATCAATCTACATTACGTCATTTATTTATTTTTATCAAGCAACAAGACATTCTACCAACTCTACGATAGGTACAAAATGGAATTGTTCTGCGATAATTTCACCAGTCTATTAAACACCATCGGTTGCCAAATATGTTCTAAACAATATATTGTAAGCTACCTTGGTGAAATGGTACATGCAAGTCATATTACTTTATTATTATGTGTATTTTCATGTTATTACTATGTTTTCTTTTCCATTTGCAACATGAATTATACGTTTACCATTAACTAAAGGTTATGAATCAATATGACAAAGGTAAAAGACACCTGCTAATAACGCGATGACTCCATGTGAAACACTGTAAACCAGTTACCTCTCCAGCCCTATCCTGGTTTAATCAAATTATTGCACTCATATTTATTTTGTAGTCTCTGTCCTTAGTAGTGTTTATAGACCAAACTTTCTCTCCAATAAACGAGGTAATGTTTAACGTCGTACTCAATGGTGTTTCAGTCACATGACGGTTTGCTAGACCAATGGATGAACGAAACCACCCTAGACGCAACTGAAAATACGAACAATAGTAATACAGTACAATCGCTGTCCAGAGGTGATACAATAACATCACAAACAGATCAGCTTCACATTGCCCCATTTGCTCTGAGGACCAAAAACTTCGTCCCTACCTTTCGTATTTGAGCTTGGCATTGAATACCACTCAATCAATCAATGGATCATTCAATCAATCAACCAATCAATCAATGACTCAATCAATCATTCAATCAAACAGTCAATGAATCACTTACTCACTTATCCAACCGATCAATCAACCAATACTTCAACGAGGCAAACAGCACATCACCCATACACTCTTAGGAAAATATGGCTCTAACGGAACCCTTGAAAGGTTCTTCACTCATCGCTCTAGCGGAACCCTTTAGACTATTTCTTTGTATAAAACCCTTACAGCAACTGTTCCAAGTAATTCTCCCTTTCTTCTTTTACCACTGCTTAACCCATTTTTCTCCCTATATGGAACCATATTTGCTCCAAAGATGCCTCAAAGAACCAATTATTGTCGGAGTGCAGAGAAGTATACTTACAATTCAAAAGACCAGAGTACAAGCGGACGTCAAAAGAATAATGAGATTTAAGAATGATAGAAAGTATAAACATATGTAAAGTTGTTATATATGGTGTTCTCTCCACACAGTTACTTTATCTGGGAACTGATGCTGGATTCCACACAGAGAGATCTGTAACCGCCAACAGCCGCCGAGGGTTTGAATTCAAAATGACTATCGATAAAACTTAAGAGGTCCTTTCAAATAAACTCTGACAGCTACAAGTATTTCCCCGTCTCTTGATGGAGAGATTTATCGACTATACTCTCGGTTCCATGGAATTGCATTTATTCGTAAACAGTGATCTTACATCGTGTTTTGTGAAACGAGGTATGTGAAAGCGGAAATGTGTCCTAGTGTTTGTGTGTTGACGTCAATTAGCTCGTGATATATGGGTAGAACCATTATGATGAAAACTGAAGGTTGTTACAGAGAGCGATTGTTTGTAGTGTTACCTTGTTTGTGATATGTCTTCGACAGTATCAATATTATATAATGCCCCCCCCCCCCCCCCCCCCCGGAAAAAAATATGAACCCGGCCGAAATTAATTAAACAAACTGCAATGCAGCCGATTTTTAATTCAAAGATATATCTTATGGTCGTTAGGGCAAAATAATCAACGAACAAAATTAAATCAACTAAATAAGGTAAACGAACTGAATTAAAAAACATTTTTTTTAAATCCCAATAAGTATTCAAAAGAATTTTTACAGAATAATTTTTCGAAGAATGTTTCAATTATATATGACATGAAATAGTAGAGTAACAACTTTGCAGACTAAAACGAAAGCTATAGACAATTACATGGAACTACACGTTCTATCGTAGACTATCAGCCCTCTCAGCAAAAAAAAAAAAAAAACTACATAATAATTTGATTGCTAAAAAACCGCGCAAAGAAATTTTCACACGTGATCACACGTAATTAAAACAAAAGTAAGAAACTCTCCCAATGCTGTGATAAGGTGGTTTGGCATGCTTTTCTATACCACGCCCAAGGATGGTAAACAAACCTTAATAGATGGAATCCCTCAAAGAAAACATTGATTAACTACCTGGTGAAGTATCATGGTAACAGAATGTTGTGTCCCAATATTCCACAGATCGTTCTTTATTGACAACTACAGCAAAGTTGCAATTCACCAGTTAACGTTAGAAAACATTAAGAGAAAAAACAGTACTCTACAAAAACCCCTATGAAAAAGCCTCAAATGTTTATCAGTAACTTTTTGTTTATTTAATATTAACTATTTATATTTTAATTTACTGTTTAACAAACGCGGTAAAGTCATGAATAGTATCGTGCGGAATTTGTTTCATGGAATATCTACACAAAACTATAAGTACATGGTACGTAAGGGTAAACAAAAACACACATATTATGAGATCAAAGAATGCTGTGAATTTTTCTTACAATCTTATAGTATTGTTACCGTTGCTGTTTTCGCATCGTTACATGTACTTTAGCTGGGAACTGATGTTGGGTGCCACACAGAGAGGTCTGTAACCGGTAACAACCGCCGAGGGTCTGATTTTAAATTGCCCATCAATAAAACTCAAGGGGTCTTTTCAAATAAACTCTGACAGCTACATGCCGTTTAGCGTCTTTTGATAGAGAGATTTACTGGATGTACTGTGGCGAGAATCGTCGGACTGCATTTGTTCATAAACAGGGATCGTCCAGTGTGTTAGAAAGCCGGCATGTTAAAGCGGAAATGTATGCTAGTGTTCAGTAGCTAACATCAGTCAAGGCTGGATGTATATGGACAGAGTCTTTATGGAGACTACTAAAAGACAGTCTTCTGACTAGGAGCTAACTACATGTGTACACACGTTCTCACGCATACTACAGCCATAAATTATCAAAATATATATTGACAAAACTTTTACGAAGTAAAGGCTACTGGGGGCCATTCTACTGGCCGTTAGTTAATTGCATACACACATTGTCTTGAGTTCCACAGCCATTCCGTGGCAATATTTATGTATCTGGACATGGAAAATGTAATAATTGTTAAACCCGGTACAGCATTAATTGAATATATTGCAATGGAACCGACCTTTGTCAACGAGATGACTCACGGACAGTAATGGAATATAATCGACGTCAAAATGCTTACTTTTGTCATATATCTGATATTATATCCACAGTTTGTTAGGTTTGCACAGTAATTAGGATGGCATTTGGATAGCGAAGGAAATTTGCATGTTTTTGTTGTTGATTGAATCTCCCCATCCCACTGAAACCATTTGTTTACACCCTAAGCATGATTTACATTAGAAAAAACAGCTACGGAAATGGCGTTGATCATAATCGTTATTATAGCTTACATACTTGTCATGTCACCAATTTACTGATTTTTATTCTACTAGAACCTGGTCTTTCTGTCCAAGAAAACAATCTCTTTCGTATGGATAAGAGTAAAGGAAATCACACCTGATACCACAGGCATAGACAATACAGAACACAACGCAAATACATCGAGAATAGATCCACTTCCTAGTCGTGTAGCTCTTAAAGCTCTAAGGCAACAAAAATCTCCCTCCAAGCTCTCCGCAAAAACGACCGTAATCGTCCTGCAGACTCAGCGTGCAATTTACTGCCAAGGTTGAATTCGCCCAATGTGTGGCGGGCTGACTAAATGAACAGTTTTTACCGTTTTGGTAGAAATTTATCAAATTTGGCACAGCTCTGTCTTTAAGACTCAAACGAAATTGACCAGTCCCTGTTATTTATTGCGTACCTATATCACAGTGGATATAATATCAGGTACTTGCTTGGGTTATAAAAGACGTACGGGTGCATTTATGGACTCCAACCCTGCCAATAGGTAGAAGCGGCAAGCGACTGCCAAACCCTAAAACAATTTGCGAACTCCAATCCTACCGATGTTGTGGAAGTTAACAAACCAAGTCGCTACCAAACTCTTAACACATCAGTTGTGAGCTTCATGATGCCTTTGGTGTGGAAGTTAAAATGGCTATCAAACCCGAATCTCGCCATTTGTGAACTTCAGTCCTGCCGAAGGTGTGGAAGTTAACAAAGCAAGCGGCTGTCAAACCTTAAACACGCCATTTGTGAACTTCATTCTGCCAATGGTGTGGAAGTTAACAAGGTAAGCCGCTGTCAAACCCTAAACACATCAGTTGTGAACTTCGTTATGCCTTTGTTGTTTAAGTTAAAGTGAATATCAAACCCTAAGCACGCCATTTGTGAACTCCAATTCTGCTGATGGTGTGGAAGTTAACAAAGTAAGCCCCTGTCAAACCCTAGACACAGCATGTGTGAACTTCATTCTGTCGATGGTGAAGAAGTTAACAAAGCAAGCGACTATCAAACCCTAAACTCGCCATTTGTGAACTCCAATCCTGCCGATGGTGGGGAAGCTCAACAAAGTAAGCCGCTGTCAAACCCTAAACACACAATTTGTGAACTCCAATCCTGCCGATGGTGTGGAAGTTCAACAAAGTAAGCCGCTGTCAAACCCTAAACACATCAGCTCTGAAGTCGAATCCTACTGATGGTGGGGAAGTTTACGAAGTAGGCTGTCAAACCCTAAACACACCATTTGTTAAATGCATTATGCCTTTGGTGTGAAAGTTAAAGCGGCTGTCACACCATGAACACATCATTTCTTAACTCCAATCCCGCCGATGGTGGGGAAGTTCAACAAAATAAGCGGCTGTCAAACCATAAAAACGCCAATCGATAACTCGAGCTTTTAATGATGTTTTTGTAGCAGAAAGCTATTTACAAGTTGTTAACAGAAATAATTATTTATTAGAAATCAAGGACATAAGATTTGCTTCATTTTGTTCCCAACCACCACAAGAAGAAAAACATTATGTCTAATTGTTTACGTGCATGCATTACGAGCTTATGCAGATCAAGATCAAGGGTAAGAGACAAGACAGATAAGCTAGTGACTTGGATTGAGCATACAGAGCTCCCTGTGTCCCATCCTTTTAAGCAGTGTCGTAGTAACAATTCTATTTGCATGTATTAACCGCTGCTAAATAATCCTTTTTCAGATTGATTATAGTGTCTAGGAATCTTTACATATCTGATACAGTGTTTATCAAGAAGTCAAAAAAGAATGTATAAAAACAGACCCGTTTAAAACAAATACCACGAAACAAACTGGAAAGAATAGAATAACTCAATTAGCTCCAGACCACTCCATTAAACGACCTGACATTTTATTGAAGAACAATTTACTGGAGGTCTAAAAGGGGTCAGAGGATATTTAAGCTGTATATGCTGAAGTTCTGTTCTTTGTGATAAATCTTGTCAAACAATCTTCTATTTACAAAAAAAAAACTCCACGGAATTAACATCGGTCGAATAAATTACTTGACATTTTATAAAATGATTGATTGAAAAAAATCTATTTGCAGTTGGACCGTTTTACCATTGAAGGAGATCTAGTCAGTAAAACAGTTGCGTAAGAAATTAAAGTCTGTCTTAGACAGTACATGTTCTATATTACAACACTGAAACAAATTACACAGTAGTTTTTCACGAAAAAATTTCCTTGAAAAAAAAAACAAACAAACAGAAAACCTATTTAATCGTTGAGATGATAGCCTTATCGTTGTGCCGGATTGGGCTTGTAATAGAACGACCCGGGATCCATGCACACAAAACAGTTAGACATTGTTTACGTTTTTGTTTAAATATATACACCTCGTCATAAATATCGCACCAACCACTTTTTATCATTAGGTAAAACTGGATCTTCAACCACATACAAATGGTGCGTAGAAAAACACATTAATCTGTTTAGATGGCCTCCTGTGAGTGTCCAGTCAGAAAATTGACTCCACAAGACGGAATTTGAGTAGTAATTGAAGGTTTAATTGTAGCAAGCTAAAGTTCACTAAAATCACCGTAAAATAAGATGAAATAAGTATAGCTGCCGAGGTCGTTACAACCCAGACCCCCCAACATTTCACACTACATTGCCATCTATGCCTGGATGGTTGGTCGTTTGCACAGATTTTCCTGCTACTGAACTAGTGATGGTAATATAACACTACAATGACAATTTGCAAAGTGCCTCAGATTTGATAGGCCTCTTTATCAGGTTACCTGGTTTTGCATTTTGCTTTTCTCAAGCATGATTTCTTGCCGTTAAGACATATATCAGACAAGTTGTAATTGCATTCTTAATGACATACTATGATTGACACTGTGTGACAAATAAATTCAGTCACTCACATAGCTTTAATTATTGCTTCTCCAAAATTCAAAACATTGATAAGGCATGAGAACAATATGTTGGTGCACCCAAGACAAACCGAGACACAAGGTTTGGTGTTCTGCAGTTCGTTTTCCATCGTGAAGTTTATGATATACCGGGGATGTGGTAGTCCTATTTTCTATGTATAGCTTCTATGAACGTCTCACCTTAATACACATATTTAATGTAATAAATATAACTAAAATTGATATATCGTCACCTAGGATGGGCCACAGTCAATGTCCACAAGGGTTTATTTCTAGATAGAAATAATTCCATTCCTAATATACAGTACTTTTAAATCCCGTTAGAAATGGATTATATTGTTCGCATTTTCAATGATTGCTGATGATTTCCGGGGCAGAAAATGAAAATAGGACTCCCACATATCTGGTATATCTTTAGAAGAAGGAGCTGTTGTTTCAAAACCTATTCATCTTTGATCGAAATTTAAATTCATATGATCTCATCCTAAAGTATTCAAAATTAAATATTTGTGATTTGAGCTTTATGGGTCATAATAATTTATAAATTTGGTATAACTCCTCCTTATGGCGATTGAGTTAAAGTATTGCACACTTACAGAGCTAAGGCGCAACAAGGAGCCAATCTGTTCTTTTAAAGTCTTATTCCAATGGGAACACTGAGCATTGCTCATAATGGCTCACACTTATGTTCACTGTGTTGATCATACTATACAGCATAACTCCATTATATAGAGATAATCCCGGTAATGTAAAAATGCTTTATATCAAATATTAAGTGTAGTAACTCTACGGATACAATGATACAGCACAATGGGATTTAACATGGAAAGACTTGGTATGGATAACAACTTCTTTATTTATTGAATACTAGGTTTCTCTCTCACTCCAGAGATCGTTTTCAAGTACTTTCATCGATAATTAGATTCTCCACCTCCTTTATCATGTCGGTCACGAATAGCAGTTTATATCTACGCGGATAAACTCTTAAATCTGTCCAGCGGTAAAAAAGGATTTATGGATTACAACTTCTAGTTTATTATAAAAAAACTAATCCATAAAGCCTTGTGTTATGTTTAGTACATCATCTCCTCAATGCCTCTTAAACAAGTTATTCTAATATGATAAATAATTTTATCTAAAATTATTAAAAGTTCTTTATGAACCTTTGAGGCTATTTCGAGGTGATTTTGTCTAGTAATCTAAAAAAATGCTGAAACTTTGTTAATCTTATTTGGTAAACAGCAATTTCATCAGCGTTTTCTTTTTTGCTGCCAACAAGCATACTGGATGTGGCATGTTGCTTGACTGGATTTTGCCACTAAGATATCTCTTCATGTGACCATTTCTGCCTCTGAAACTAAAAAATTAGTTTGTCCATCTGTTTACCTGGACAAGCACTACTAAAGCAAGGATAACCTGGATACGTGTCACAAAAGCGATCGAAAAGCACCTTATCACAACATCTGGGGAGTTTTGCGTTTTGTTTTAATCTTTTGTTCGTTTTATCAAAATATTTTAACACGATAAAAAGAGTTGTTCTAATCAATAGTCGCTAGATTTGGTTCATTCTGAACAGCTGCCCCTATAACCAGTCTATGTTACATATCATTGGCAATTTATGCGGTTATAATTATTTTAGGACCTTCAATCCAATTCAAAACTTTATCTCTTCATCGATTAATCCAGTTATTCTCCATCGATTTGCTTATGCGTTAACTATTTTGGTCCATTAACTCAATTTACCTTCTAAAGTTGATTTACGTTTGTTCGCCGATTATGTTACACTAGAGGTGTACAAAAAATTAATTTTGTTTTAGGTTCATCAATTCTTTTTTTTATATATAATGATTATAATAGCTGAAGACTGATTGAAAAACATGTGAATAAAACATGTGAATAAAGCAAAGCGCCGTCTTATACATGTTGTCATACAGGTTCTGACCACAACAATACAGACATCGTTAATCTCAACAACTAAATACCTTCCCACACTTTCGCTTTTAGATACTGCGTTTCACAAACACATTACACGGTCGCTGTTTTAGAACAGATGCGATTCCATCGATTCTTGGTGGAGTATAGT